>CAHIKZ030000551.1:597500-834661 GCA_903632075.3 Acanthosepion pharaonis
ATGTCAGTTATCAGTTATCTCCTGTTAATATCCTCAAGGACACATGGCACAGTGGATAAAGGCGTTGGTTAGATCCAGTGACAGGACCCAAAGAGTGTGAGTTCAATACCCGGTTAAGGCAGTGGAGAACTTTCAGAGGGAAATTAACAGGAGATAACTGATAACTGACATTCATTAAACATGGCACGTGGAACTAGAACAGTCTACCCCGGTGAGCGAAATAAAGGGTTCAGTTCGACATTCCAAACCACCTGAAGAAGGCGGAGTGTACAACGCCAAAACGTTGTGATAAATATGGCGACAAAGATGAGGACAATAGTCCAAATAATGTAAATAATGTACATAATACCTCATCTCAGAAATATAGACAGATTCTGATTTATTATAAACAGAGCATTTACTTAAATATTTGTATCTATAAAAAGAATGCATAAACATAAAAAATGTCTTAAAATAATTGTTGGACTTTGTTCTTTTCATAATAAATTATGTAGAAATTGCCCAAAAGGTTCTATGTCTCAGCGGTTTTGGCTATACTTTTAGCCATTATTAAGGATGATTTTATTTTTACTTTTAACTGAATGTATGGATTGCTTTATGTATGTATCTAAAGTTATAAAATTAACATTCAGTTAAAAATAAAAATAAAATCATCCTTGATAATGGTTAAATGTATATCTGAAAGCGCTCAGGCATATAGAACATTCAGACAATTTCTACAAAATTGATGTCCAGAAAAGAAGAAAATTATAAGAACACAAGAAAAATTAAATAAAATACTTAATTGCAGTGCCTTGTCAATCATTTTCTAATGAAATCTGTATAAAAGACAGATTGCTACCCAAATACACTATATATAGATATATATAAATATATATATAGTGATAAATTTCATATAAAAAAATACTGAATATTTGATATAGAATTTCAGAATATTAAAATTACATCTTTATTGAATCATTTATGAAAAATAATAAACTAAAAATAAATTTCTGCAATTTGAATAATTCAGAGCAATTCTTTCATTTTGAATAAGTCAACAAGAAAAAAAAAATTTCAAAGAATTTATCCAAACTTTTTGAAAAACAGTGAAGACTAAAATCACTTCAATTAATAAAGGAAAAAAAATACAAAAAACATTTTATAATGTGGTAGAGACACAGGCAAAAGAATTCAGAATTAATTTAGTACTAAAATTGGAAGACAAACATATAATAGGGACTAGCAACAATGTTCGTGTTAACCACATCGCTACTTGGAAGATAGTAAAGCCAGGGATATGTACGCCTCAAGTATTAGAACATATTGAATTAGTCAACAAGAAAAAAAAAGAATTTCAAAGAATTTATCCACTAGGTTGGCATCACAGTCCCAGCCTTTCACTGTTGAAATGGTTAAATGTAGCCATCTCATCTATTCCAATAGCTTCATGTCTCACACTTCCCATCTGTGGAACTCCCTTCCTCTTACTTGCTTCTCCAGCTATTCAAATGCAATGTCAATCGACATCTCAAGATGCCTTGATCTATTCCCCATCCTTCTCTTCATCTTTTCCTTTTTCACACCTCTTTACTCTTGCTCCCACTCTCTGTAACCCCTTGTGTGCTAGTGGCACTCTCATCTTGCTTGGGGTGAAAAGCTTAAAGAAAAAAGAAAAAACAACAAAAGTACTACATTCTTACTTGATCATAGAGATGCAAACGACTTGTAAACTGACTGCAGCAAAACATCAATTTATCATATTTGATAGTGCCTTCTAAATTAACATTTTGGTTGTCATTCACCACATGATTGACGTTAAGTTCTGCAATGAAAAAAATTTGAAACAAAATCATTTTAAATGGAAAGAAATCAAAGGCTTATTTAGAAGTTAGAACTGAAGAAATTTAAGATTTTAATGTATAAAAACTTTAATGTTAGTGCATGTATACGAAATGACCTTCCATGTGCAGTGGTCAGAATTAACAGCTTTTAGGAAAAAGAAACAAAGTAACTGGAAAAAAAAGGTACAAAGCATGACTGAGGACAAAATCAACAAAACTGGTACCGGTTATGGATTCATTTTGATACGAATTATGAATAATTTAAATGAATAACTCTAAATACTGTTCAGCAAGTGGCATTGGAGTGGGCACAAAACTGTATAATTTTCAGTGGGAAGATGTTTAATTTTTTATTGAAATTAAGTGAGTTATCAGTATCGGTCTATATTTTTGAAATGGGGTATTATGTACACTATTTACATTGTTTGAACTATCATCCTCATCTTTGTTGCTATATTTATCCCAATGTTTCAGCCATTGTATGCTCAAGCCTTCTTCAGTTGGTTGGAATGTTGAACTGGACCCTTTATTTCACTCGCTGGGGTAGACTGTTCTAGTTCCATGTGCCATGTCTAATAGATATCAGTTATCTCCTGTTAATTCCCCTCTCCAAGTTCTCCACTACCTTAACCGGGTATTGAACTCACACTCTTTGGGTCCTCTCACTAGATCTAACCAACGCCTTTATCAACTGTGCCATGAGTCCTTGAGGACACATGGCACAGGGTTCAGGTCAACATTCCAACTACCTGAAGAAGGCCAGAGCGTACAATGGACAAAATGTGATAAATATGGTGACTTCTAGGAATTGCCATGACTTCTTGGGAAAGATAGAGGAGTTGTTTTTTGTTCCCTCTCCATGAATTTAAATTCAGAGTAGTTCTTCTTTTAGACTGGATGCTAATCAAGGCTAGAGAGCTTTTTTTTTAATGCTGTGTTCTTTTGTGATTTGGATGATCATGGCTCATCACAGATTAATTTCCTTTTCGTTAATTGCCATGACTTCTAGGGAAAAATAGTAGAGTGGTTTCCCATCTATTTTACACATAGCTAGAGGGGAGAGATGGATACATACCTTTCCCAAGCACATAAGTGAATGTAATGAACTCGACTGGAATTCAAACTAGATATGATTACTGTTTGAAATATACAACTTAAGATACTGTTGAGAATACAGTGTGAGACAAAAATGTCATGTAATTTAGAAGAATTGTAGCATGATGGACAAACAGATATTTCATACAATTCCCACCAGATATCAAGGAAGCTGGGTTCACTAGGTGGTTGACATTTTTTTCTTTTTTTAATCAATTCACTCCCAAGAAAGGTGATAATGGCACTAAGATGCAATGAGCTACTGGGAGTGTAAGAGAAAGAGAATATTTTAGAAGGAACCAGAAAACCAGACTAAACAGGAAACAAGGGATAAAGCTCTACTCCTGTTCAAAAGACCTTGGACTAGTCACAACTTCTGAGTTGGGAAGCATATAACCTCACCTGCATCTGGTTTTCAGGCATGAAATAGATTTTTTTTAATACACATGTTTATATAAACAAGTGCCCCAGGTAGTCTCTCACACAGCAGGTAGAGAATGTAAGATTCACATATCAAAGGTGCTCTTCATATGCACATTGGCAAAGAGTAACTGACAAAGTATTAAAGTAAATAAAATGTTAGGCAATGAAGATTCAAGTTTAGTGTTATCCTTTAATTACCACTCTCCCTACTTTATTACAGAAATACTTCATGTCATTTGTTATTAAGGAAGAAGAATATAAGAAAACAAAAACATTTTTTACCAGGTATATTTGTAGAATGTTTTGACTCTACAGCATCAGGATATAGTGATTTGTCAAAATGACAAGTTTCTTTTTCATCCAAAGAAATCTTTGGATAAGAATCAGCATTATTAATTGTTTCTTCTTTGAAGTCTTGATTAATATCAAGAGAATTTTCTGTTATATTTTGTTCATTCACTGATAATTCTGCTTTACTTGGCGAATCAAATTCTTCAGCATTATCACTCAAGTTTTCATTGAAGTCACAATAGTTAATATCAAGAGAATTTTCTGTTATATTTTGTTCATTCACTGATAATTCACAATCAAATTTTTCATTGCATTCACTCAAGTTTTCATTGAAGTCACAATAGTTAATATCAAGAGAATTTTCTGTTATATTTTGTTCATTCACTGATAATTCTGCTTTACTGGGTGAATCAAATCCTTCAGCATTATCACTCAAGTCTTCACTGAAGTTACAATGATTAATATCAAAGAAATTTTCTTCATTCATTGATAATTCAGTTCTATCAGGTGAATTTAATCTTTTATGTGTTGGCAAAATTGGAGAATATTTAAGATTATCTTTCCAAGTTTTACGAAAAGTAAATTTATGTTTAGATTTCATGCTTCGTGGTGTTATTTCTTGATCATTTAGATCTGTACAACGAATGGGGGTACTGATTTCATTAAAACTTTGATCACATTTTGTAGGTGAGGGATTTTTATTTTCTGATTTTGATATTGGTAGTTCATGATGTTCCTCATTAAAATGTCTTTTTCCAATTTCACATACTTCACAAACCATAAGATCTTTATGATTTAAAAATGTACAAACAGGACAATTCCATTTTGTGCTGTGAGGCAAATCTTTCTTATTTTCTTTTGTAAACTTGCGATTTTGCTTCGATTTCGATTTCTTTAAATTTGAGGAGTTTTTGAAAAATTCTAATTTTAAGGATTTAGATTCAACTTCATGTTTATCGTTGGCTTTGGATGCGTCCAATTTGATTTCTGTTTTTGATGATGTCAATTTTGTAAATTCTGATTCTTCTGAAAAGTTTTGAAAAGAGTCAGACACTATGCCACTAGAAAGTTTAATCTTCTTACAAGGAGATTCTCTGAAAGTTGAGCAATCATTTGAGTCATTTAACCTCTTTTGCTGATTGAAGCTTTTAGAAGTACTTTTCCTTTTTTCTTTATTTGTTGTTGAGTTTAATGAATTAATTTCCAAAGAATCTTCATTAACGTTCAATATTGGTTTTTTGTCACTGTTCAATGTGAGGTTATCAGATTCAGATGGCTGGAAAAACTGCAAAATTGACCTTTGGTTCGAAGTGTCCTAAAATAATAAAATAGCAAAGAAATTTTTAATAATTATTAGTTTTGAAAATAACAAGAAAAGCATTTTACTAAATGTGGTAATAAATTGTGGGAAAGAAATTGAAACTGTGGCCTTTTTTGTAGTTTATAAAATAGAATAGCAAATCATTAAAAAACGATCCGTCATTGAAGTTGATCTCAATAAATAGAATATGATGATAAATCTGTATTATTGATATTAAAAGAAAATTAATATTCACCTAATACAATACTCAAGAGCAACTCAAGATAGAGTTATGGAATTAGCTGTTGAATACGTTTATTGAATGATGTGCGTGATATGAATGTAGGAGGAGGAAATTGTAAGTGAGGAGTATGGAGAAGAGATAATGATGGACCTTGACTTGAAGAGTTTAAGATTGCAGTGATCTGGGAAGCATCCACGCGGGAGCCAATTCCACTAAGTAGCCGTTCTTGAGAAGAAGCTGAGTGGAACTTACTTCTTATATTTGAGAAACGAAGATGATTCAACTCCATAACTGTAAAGGTCTAACTAGCAGAACTAAAGAATGTAACTTCGGAGGACATTTACCATGAAAATAGCAATAAAATAGAGAAAGGCTCAGATGTAAAGGTCTGAACTGGTGGAACTAAAGAATGTAGCTTTGCAGGATATTTACCATGAAAATAGCAATATAGAAAATCTCAGCTGTAAAGGTCTAACTGGTGGAACTAAAGAATGTAGCTTTGCAGGACATTTACCATGAAAATAGCAATAAAATATAGAAAAGCTCAGCTCTAAAGGTCTAACTGGTGGAACTAAAGAATGTAACTTCGGAGAACATTTACCATGAAAATAGCGATAAAATAGAGAAAGGCTCAGATGTAAAGGTCTGAACTGGTGGAACTAAAGAATGTAGCTTTGCAGGATATTTACCATGAAAATAGCAATATAGAAAATCTCAGCTGTAAAGGTCTAACTGGTGGAACTAAAGAATGTAGCTTTGCAGGACATTTACCATGAAAATAGCAATAAAATATAGAAAAGCTCAGCTCTAAAGGTCTAACTGGTGGAACTAAAGAACGTAACTTCGGAGAACATTTACCATGAAAATAGCGATAAAAGAGAAAGGCTCAGATGTAAAGGTCTGAACTGGTGGAACTAAAGAATGTAGCTTTGCAGGATATTTACCATGAAAATAGCAATATAGAAAATCTCAGCTGTAAAGGTCTAACTGGTGGAACTAAAGAATGTAGCTTTGCAGGACATTTACCATGAAAATAGCAATAAAATATAGAAAAGCTCAGCTCTAAAGGTCTAACTGGTGGAACTAAAGAACGTAACTTCGGAGAACATTTACCATGAAAATAGCGATAAAATAGAGAAAGGCTCAGATGTAAAGGTCTGAACTGGTGGAACTAAAGAATGTAGCTTCGCAGGACATTTACCATGAAAATAGTGATTAATTTTCAAAACAGACTTGTGGGAAAAAAATTTATAATGAAAAAATCATTGTATTGGAGTAATCCAACTTTATTTGATGACACAAGGAATTGTTACAACCAGAGACTTCTGTTATTAAATATCCCACATTGTGATAATAGATCTGCCAAGAATGGTGAAATGTAAGAACCTGGATGCAAATTTACTGTTGATGATTTAGTGATTAAAGCACTTTCTAAACATCTTCAGTTTAGTAAATTGTTTTCTCTTTTAATTAGAGTAGTATTTTTTAAAATCAAAATTGTGGCCAGTCTCATTACAGTGGGCATTGTACTGTTTTGTAAAATACTCCTTTTGTGTTCCTATAATATTTTATTTAGATTCCTTGAAGTTTCTCCTATGTATTTTTTGTGACAATTATTACAGGCAATCAAGTAACTTCCAAGTCAAGTTTTGGCTTACTGTTTTGTTTAGTACTGACTAAGTTTTTATTGTTTCAGATGTAATAGTAAGAAATTTTATGTTGAGTTTAGATAAGTTCTTTTCAATTGTAGATGTGATAGAGTTTGTTGGTAGGACAATATCTTTTTTTATTTATGGTGTTTGTCAGGATGAGCCGTTTTTCTATTTTGGAATATTTTATGAGCCTTTTGTTTCGCATTGGCTATAAAATAATTAGTGTACTGAAGAACTGAAGTACTGAAGATGGCTGCAAATTCTGAGTGCTCTTAAGTAGAATCTAATGATTATACCAGATTTTATTTTGTTGTTATGATGAGAATAGAAATTTATTAGATCGTTTTTATTGGCTGATTTCTGGTGGACACCAAGTTTTAAACTATTGCCAATGTGGTGTAGCATGATATCTAGGAAAGATAAAGAATTGTATTTAAATGTCTAGGAAGTGCCTTTGATTGCAAAAATTTGCACCCAGGTTTTTACATTTCACCATTCCTGGCAAATCTTCTATTATCACAGTGTGGGGTATTTACTAACAAAAGTTATGGAAAGAAAAAGGAAAAGCATTTAAATAAAACCAGCTAGATTATAAAAATAAAAAATAAAAAAAAAAATAAAATTCCCAGCAGCCCTCATTCATGCACATGTGTAGTTGCACCATATAACAAATCTAGCCTAATGAAGTCCTAAAGGACAAAACACACCTCATGAAAACTTTTTTTCACTTTATTATACATTTTTATATATATATATATATATATATATATATATATATATATAAACTTATTAATTTATAATTGGTATAGGTTGAATCCCTTGATTAGTAAAAATGTTCCTTGCCTAATGTTAAATGCAGAAATTTAGTAGCAATATTATAAAGTTGTTAAGTGTTTCTAACAAAACTGGTAATGTCTATACCAAGTTAATTCCCCAAATATAATTCCTATCAAAATATTTCTAGTTCACACAGCTTACTTTAACTATTGTAATATATAATGACTTGAGTGTCATAATCAAAGATCAAAGAAAAACCTAATCAAAAGTAAAATACTTTTGCCTAAAAAAATGAAGCAACTCATAGATTGTTCATAAAATATTTTTACCTGTGGTTGTAACATTGAACTTATGTCAACTGGATCCAGACACTTATTTGGATCCCACACATCTGCATTGGAAAGGATGTCAATCTGATCCTGATTTCCCTTCTCAGCATCCAATTTTTTACGCTGACCATCCAAAATAGTTGAAACCACACCTGTCTATTGAAATATAAGAATTAAAATAAAAACAAAAAAAAAAATTAGAAAAAACTTCCATGAATGTTGCCAACTAAGACACCATTATTCTTGCAAATTATATAATGAATTTTTAATGTAAATGATGTTTTTAGTTTCTTTTTAAAAGAATCAGTAATCAACCTTTATGCTTAATATAAAAAATTAATATTCACAACTCAAAAATAATCTTTTTTTACACATACGCACACACAAATATAGTAAAGGTAATAAATCCATTGGTATATAATCCAAGTGGATCATAATAATATAAAATATTAAAACTGATCTACAAAAAGAGCTCAATGTATTTATTATACAAAGCAAATAAATAGTAGTAAACCATAAAATCCAAAATTACCTCATATAGGGGATAGATCTATTTCAATCAACGAAAACTTTGTCTTATTCAACCCCAGTATACAGACAGTGTTCATGTCAGAATTAGAAATTTAACTGACAGCATTTGAAAAATTGATACATAATTTATCCATTTCAATGTTTCAGTCAGACGAAATGCACAAGATGGTGGTCGGGGGAGGGTGAAAGGTATTAAAGGGAAGAAGTTTTATAAAATTAAATCCGGATATGGATATTTATGACATTAAGTTGGGGGTTATATGAAGAATGAAGTGTTAATCTGAAACTAAGAGAGGAACAAAAAGGGTTTTTTTAATAAAATTATATAGATAAGGTTAAGTTTAAAAAATACAAGTTCCTACTTAAAAACACACTTCCAAAGATAAATTATACTTAAAAGTAAAATATATTTTATAAATTAAAAATAAGTTATATTTAGAAAATTTAGATTATATTTTTTAAAAAATTATAATTAAAAAAAAAAATACCTAAAATATATAAAGAAAAGGGAGTTCTTAGAACAGGGGACAATTAGAAGATATAATTAATATGGTGTAAAAATTAGAATTAGTTATACATTCAGCATTTGAAGAGTTAGAAAATATAGTAGCTAATAAAGTAAAGTAAATATAGTAGCTAATTAAGTAAGTACTAAGTTTAGTACTGCACTTAAATTCATAAAGTCTAAGTACTATAGTGAAAAGCTGATCTAGCAAAGGATTCAATATAGTCTTTCCATTTCATGTCTGCTGAGAACCTTAGCCCAAGAAGGTGCAATGAGTCACTTTCCTGGAGGGGGTCTCTCAGATGATTAATGGAGAGAGGTTTTGGAGGTGATAAAATTAACAGGCCATCTTTTGCCCCAGTTTACAATGGACTTGAGGTCGTTTTGGATATTGGCTGCCATTTTGAGCTTATTGGACTGATAAAGTATTTCTATCAAAGCAGGAGTAAATGGTTGTGCCATCAGCATAGATACCAAGTTGAGAGCTGATGTCATTGGAAGAGCATTGATGAAAATTAAAAACAGAGGAGGCCAAGGATGAAGCTCTGGGGAATACCCATGTTAGTATGAAAGAATGTAGAAAAGTGGCCATTCAGGGTAATTTTCATTTAACGATTTTGTAGGAAGGACTGGATCAGTTAAAAAATGTGTCCAGAGACATTGTAACTTTTCAGCGTGTGAAGAAGACCTGTACACAGACCCTGTCAAAGGCTTTCAAGTTGGCCAAGGCTCAGGCTTCACTATTCTATTTTTATCTATTTAGCATGATAGACTCTTCCTGAAATTATTGTCAGTACATCAGCAGTTGACCTGAAGAAATGAAAGCTATATTGCTTGTCTGAGAAAAGGCCTTGGCATTGATTTGAGTCAAAAAGAAGGTTGATAGTTGAAATGATTGGATGGTTCACCAGAATTATTAAAAACTGGAACAACAGATGATGACTTTACATACACTCTATCCCTGATATTGAGCACCTTAAACCATAAATATAGCAAACCTTAAAACTATATATATATATATATATATATATATATATATATATATATGACAATTTAAATTTTAAAATTTGGTGTACTTATGGGGGAAGAGTAGTCAGTATCAAGGATAGACGTTTTTAGATATAGGTAGTATGGATATAGAAATCTTCAAATCATGTTGTGAAGAACAGTTGAGGAGTGAAACTGAAAAACTGACTTTCCCAACCAGTGTTGATCTCTATGTTCACACTACTGAAAAATAAATTTCAGTTGAGCTCTCTGGGGAAGAGGTGTGGGTTTGTAAACAGTGACTATTATAGCTAATATAGCGAGACTCTTCACAAAAAGCGAATTGAGTCACTGTTACTGTGTGTGTTTCTAAAAATAAAAATACGCTAAAATTCACCTTCATCCTTGCACCGACGGCTTAGTGGTAGAATCTCCGACTGATGCTAATTCAGTCAGGTTTCGATCCTAGCTAGAGGCAACCAGATGTCTAGCCACACTGATGAGCTGTGAAACAGCGAAACAGTCTGTCTGTGGATGACGTTATATATATATATATATATATATATATATATATATCACTTCTAAGTGGTGATTTAGCTTGTTTGCTCTTAGAATTTCTTAAATAGGGTCCTTTTTAAAGTATTTTATCTAAACAATCAACGTATTTTATATATATATATATATATATATATATATATATATATATATATATATATATATATATAAAATGTTTTAAAATGGAGACGACACGCTTTTAACGGATGTTAGATTTCATTGAAAAATGCATCCCTACCCACTACCAAAACGTAGCAATAACTGATACATTAAAATATAGACACCGAGGCAACCCTCGTCTAGTAAATTGGATTCATCTGTAACCTTGGAAACATGAATTATGATTTTAGCTGTGTCTTTAAAACCCAGTAATTTTAAAAGTTACTCCAAAATTCATTTGAGGATGAAATGGAACTAATGTCTTTAATTTAATTACAAAATTAAATTCAGGCCTTTTAGCTTCCATTTTTGAAACATGGTTAGAACTGTGTAGCAAAAAAAACATATTTTAAATCAATTAATTTATAATATATATATATATATATATATATATATATATATATATATATATATATATATATATATTCAGTATATAATGCCAGTAAATTTAAGTCCACAAAAGCCACTTTTGCAGTTATTTGCATTTGGAAAAGAAACAATAAATTTAAAAGGCACAAAATGTTTATTCTTTTTAGTGCGTGTGTGTGCCACTCCAAAAGTAATTCCTTCTATTTTACTATATTAACACATTATGTTTGAGGTAGATGTTGGCAGTATAGCATTAAAGGTTGAACATTCTCAACAAAAACCTAATTTTGGGGGTTTTAGCAGCCTGGTAAAGTGGTTTCCAACATGAAAGTGCATGCAAAGCAGTGTTTTACTGAATTTCTTCATGAAAAAAAAAAAAAAATGCACCTATTAACATCCAACAATGCTTGCTGAATGTTTAGAGATACCAAACAATAGATATGAACACACTTAGACAATAAATAATGCATTTGAGTAATGGTGACAATCCACTTTTATTTTGCACTCTGATGTAAAAAAGGTTGAAGAACATTGGTTATGGGGAAGATAGAATAGAATATGTATTTACAAACATGTCCATCTGCTAGGATAGCTAACTAATTCCTGTTGTAGATGCCTGCTCAGGCACATTTGTGTTTCTTTAACACTTACAAAGACAATTTTTGGTTTACTCTGAAACTATGCTGAGCTGACCAGAGTTACAGTTTCTGGAAGAGAGAGCATATTCTGGCAGGGTTAGTAGTTAAAGAAGGCCAGTGCACTCTAACCCTCAGTCACAATGATTTAATACCTCATGCTAACACAATCATTGAAAGCTTCTGAACAGTTTTATCTATTTTTACCCACAATGATTGAGTTAACTTGTGGCAAGGTTTTCAGGCAATTAATGACACACTGGGATGATCTCCCCTTGACGATATTATTAAGAAATCACTTCCTTGACAAATCATCCATAGTACAATTGAAACACTAATAATTCTAATAATTTGGCCACACACCAATTGTGCATTGTAATGGTTATTGGTGTAGAAAGTGGTACTGGTGTGCAGTGTTCAAATTCCAACTGAATCTGTTTTGTTTATTTCGCACTAATTACCTTAGAAATGTAGGAATTCATTTTCCTCCAGCTTTGGGTTATATAGTAGGAAAAATTGAGCTCAGTCAGCCTAGGATGAAAACTCTGAATTCACCCCCCCCCCACCCACACACCAAGAAAATAATAGATCACAATAGGCTCTTTATTCTTGTTAGGGCAACCAGTGTATGAGAAGGAAAACTCTGAATTCAAAACAAACCTAAATGTGAATGGGCTCTGTCAAGATATGTTAGCTACAAACACTGCTGCTATATAAATAATGATAACTCCTAAACATAGACATTTAGACAGAAAAAATTTTATAGAATATTTTTAAGATAAAATTATTGAAATAGGATTTCTGGTTCAACGATATTATCAAAAATCAAAAGTTCAGGAGATATCTGACATGTTAGAATTAAACAAAAAGTTAATGGAAATTATCAAAGTGCTTGTGAATACATTTGATAAAAAATTCACGGTTTTGTTTTCTAAAAAAAAAAAAAAAAAAAAAAAAAAATCTTAACTTTAAAAAAAAGAACTAGATTACCTTTCTGTTTAAAATTGACCACATCCATTCATCCATTGAGCCTTTAGCAACTAAATAATGAACAGGTAAAGAGCTTGTTTGTCCAATTCGATGAGCTCTATCTTCACACTGAATCATTACTCCAGGAGTCCAGTACATTTCTGCAAACACCACCATCTTAGCTGCTGTAAATGTCAAGCCCTGTTGAATAAGAATTATTGTAATATAAGAAATAAAATAAAAAAAAATAAAATAAAAACCCTTAAAACTTCCTCACATATTCCATCCATGGTAATCTCATCATCCTTCTGTAGAACCTCACCTTTCATATTTTTTAACACTCAGAAACTTCTTGTGTCCTAGTGGCATTGGGATTAAAGGATTTAGAAAAAAAAGAGGCTTAAATATATTAATGATAGAAGAGACAAGATTAATTCTAGTGTTTTTCAGTCAACTGGTTTCATTAAGATTTATTAAGCTTATCTTGGGCTGAAACAAAACCATAGTATCATGTATACTGGGAGGAGTGAATTTGTTTGTCTCCTCTCTACTGTGTCCCTTCAGGACAAGGGCGAACATAGCTCTCCACAATTTCCTGCACTTTGTAACTCCTAATAAATTTTGTCTTTTTGCTATCTCTCCTAATCCCTGTTCTTCCACCTATTTACACAAGCTCATTAGGTAGGTTAGGCACTATTTTTCTCTGTCCAACCTGCCTTCAATGTCCTGTGAGTGCCAAATTTTCTAAGTTAATTTTTCTCATCATGTGCCCTAGAAATTTCAATTGCCCCTTTCTGATGCTAAGTATAGCTTCCCTTTTTGTTCTAATTTCCCTTAAAACTTCCTCATTGCTCACATATTCCATCCATGGTATTCTCATCATCCTTCTGTAGAACCACATCTTTGTTGCTTTAAACTCAAGTCTCTTCTTTGTGCAAAAATCTATTACTATCTAACAACAAAATATGCAGATAACACATGGTGATGCCATACAGAAAGAAACCTATGCTAACTCCTAGACAAGATAGTAAAGAAAAGCAAGAAAGGACTAATTATCAATTCTAAGAAGACAATGTATGGCTGTTACTAATTGGTGCAACTGCAAGCTATAAATTGTAAACATCAAAATCTTGATGTTTCTAATTTGTGGCTTGCATCTTGGGCTAGTACAGAAATTTAACTCATGGATTTTCATAACATGATGGAAAATGTAACACAGAAAACTGAAGATGCATTGGAATAGTAAAAGTTGTCTTCTAAAAGCTAAGCAGAGTATTAAGAAACATGAAAATTTTGCTAGAAATAAAGAGTAGCAAACTGGTATATAAAACCCAGTATAATAAAAATAGAAAAATAAAAAATGGTGGTTAATGGTTTAAAATTGCCCAGTATTATTTTATATACAAAATGAAGCAAGTCTCACTTATCTGAGTAACAATGTGCTGCGTTCAAATGAAGACTACTTGTAGGAAAAATAAAATGAAGATGAAGTGACTGGATTGAATAAACGTTTTTAAATATTTTAATAATTCTTTACCAATCTTTTAAAAAAATTGTTTAAATATTTTTTTCATTTTGCATAATTTTAAAAATCTAAAATACAATTTAACAAATTAAACTAAAAGGTTATGAATTCATTAACATTTTATATTTATTCTTATAATTTTTAAAATTTTGAATTCAGAGTTGTCTCTGACTAGATGTCATGCAAGGTTTGTTATTCAGTTAAACAAAAATGAATTCATGTCTTTCCCAAATCCATTAGTGCAAAATATATGAAACAGAATAAAGCAGATTTGAACATGGTTTACCAATTTGATTTTCTGCATTGCTAACCTTTAACAGATATATACTCTTAGGTAGGTTTATGAAAGTCATTGTTAATGGACCAGTTTTCTGAATTACAGGGAGGCATCCATCAAAGCTCTCTTCTCAGTCTCACCCTTATTATATAGATCTGCATAAGAACATTCTCAGATCATTAGTAAATATTTATGCAGATGATATCACAATTTATGAGTTCACTTCCAAAAAGCAAGATGATCAGGGCCTGGAAGCTGATCTCTTGTCTGATCTAGCTTGAACAGCTCATTGGAAGAAAAACTGGCTTGTAACTTTCAACACCTCCAAAATCAAGCTAATAAAATTTTATCACACAGAATTTACTTCAGTCTTGATGAATATTTGCTCTCTCAATGAGGCTTCTTGCTTTGAATGTCTTTTGAGACTCAAATTTAGCTCAAATTCCAAGAGGAAAGGATATATAGAAACCATTGCAAAAATGATCAGCTCCTTGTACTGCTGCAGAAAGTACCTGACTGTTTCTGACATGAGTTGGACCAGATAAAAGAATTGAGTTGCCTTATCTGGGCTGGAGCTACCCAGTCTTCACTTTCCAGCCTTGTTGGTCATGACTTATTTTCCACCATACCACCTCTTTCCACACAGATGAAATTCTGCAAGCCTATTGCTATTCTATCACTATTTCTCTGGCAGGCTCTATTCTTTAGTGCCACCAGCTCAGACCTGCCTTGCTAGATGCACAGGGTCGAATCCTGTCCATTCCCTACATATTCCTTTGCAAAGAAATGTTTCTTCCCAAGAACCCTTAATTTGTGGAACAGACTCCTGATGGATGTTTCCCTGAAAACTACAATCATAACCTCTTCAAATCTAGGGTTGACTGTATCCATCCTTGCAATCTTCATTTTCTTCTCCAACTTTATATCACACACTACATCCACTCTCTACCTTGACTTCCTCTTAAGCATTGCATTGGGTTATATATATATATATATATATATATATATATATATATATATATATATATATATATTTATATTTGGATATGAGTTTCAAGCTTTTGTGATAATCAAACTGCTTTATTTATTAAAATTTGATCTATTTATGCTTGTTTGACTATGTTTGGTGGTGGGAGGGGGAATTTACTTCTGTATTTGTTTGGGGTGACACTCTCATACACATAGACACACATACATACAGGTGTACATATTTTAGTTCACACAAACACATCCATATAAACAATCTGAGGCTAGGTGAAAATACACATCCATGTGTTGGGGCATATATATATATATATATATATATATAATAAAAAGGCTTAAACTAATATTCCATGGTCATAATTTATTCCATGTATATATATTTATATATTTTGCATATGTATGTGTATATTTACCACTAATATTATATATATATATATATATATATTTGGTTGGATAGATGTCAAACAAACTCACATCTATGCAACCAAATATGTTAGCTCTATCTCTGATATTGAGTGCTTTCTAATAAGTACCGCGCATATAATATATAAATAATTATACATATATATATTTATTTATATTTATATACACTTTTTCATATATATATATATATATATATATATATATATATATATATATATATATGTATGTATGTATGTAACTAATACAAATATATGTATGTATATAACTAATACAAATATAAAATATGTCACTTAGCTGATTGATGTTACCTTCAGCATCCCATAGACAGACCCCACCTCTGCAATCCCACCATTCACTCGTCAGGGAATATTAACAACTGACTTTATTTTCATGGTTTTATTTTATATTGAAGTTAAAAAATAATTTATGCACTTTTCATTGGTGCAAGATTGATTTTTTTCTTCTTTCATTGTATGTGCATGCACCTGCCTATACATATAGAATGTTGTGGTTATATATAAAATTTGTCACTTGTTACCTTCAGCATCCTAACTCCTTATTTGGTAAGTATTCTATGCAGGGTATTATCAATTGATTGATAGTTTTCAGATAATTGATATATAGGATTAACTATTTGTGAAATTATGTGATGTAAAAGTGAAACCTGTTTATTTGTTTTGTCATTCATATATATAAATAGCCAAAGCAAAACAGAATATTTTATGTGAAACAATTTTTATCATTTAGTTTGAAGTCTTTAAAATAATATCAATAGAGCAATAAATTTGTGTAATATAAATGTTATAAACAAACTACATTATACAATTAGAATGAAAATTTGAACATACTACTCCAGCTGCCAGTATACTCAAAACTGCAACACGGGTCTCGGAACCTGACTGAAATTCATTAACAAATGACTGCAAATAAAATAAATAAAGAAAATTGAAAGCAATTATATAAACAAATAAATATTTTGAACAAAAAAAAAATTTTAAAAGTCACTTAAATAATTGTTTTATTTTAATATTGTTTGTACAAGCTAAATGGTTAACATCCCATTGTTAGAAAAATAAATATTGCTCTGAAATTTTTAATGAGAATCCAGTTCATATTTTTTACTACATATATATCCCAAAATCTTATACAATTTTAAAACAAATAAATACCTTTTTCTTTATTTAATCATTAAAAAGAATGTTAATAAATATATCTTGTTCATTTACATGCTGCTGTGAAAACAGTTCTACTACCAAGAACGTCTTTACCTTTAAGATAAATCTGGAGTCAGGCATTTGAGAATGTCAAATTTAAAATCAAATTAATCTGTTCAATTGATCCTTCAAACTACTGTTTCTTATTAATTACTTCAATACTGCCTTTATTCAATATAAAGTTACTTCCTACTAATAGAATTTATATTTTAATTTTTTGCAAAGCTAATTGTCTCTAAGCTTAATTATTATTAAACTATTATCATTGATATGCCACTATGACTGATGGAGAAGAGTGCAGACTGTTCCTGCTTATTTCACTTGCTTATTAACACTCCCACTACTGCAGATATTATTAACCTAATATTACCTGCTGTTAACATATATATGATTTCAAGACTGTATAAATGTTGGTCCCTAGAATTTGTGTTACAAACTAACTAGCATTTAGTATCTATTTCCAAACCAGTATAGATATATAGCAGTGTACAATATCTGTTTTGTGCCATATTATTTATTAATTATTATTAATATATAGTTCTATATATTAAGTCTAGGCAACCTTCCCTCTGTAAGGAGAAGGAATAGCTGCTGGGTTTTAATGTAATCTGACCATGATTTATATTGCTGATTCTTGGGTAGCATATTTTTCTTCTTCTTTTTTAGTCATCTGCAAAATTTAGATGATTTGTCCTTGATTGAGCTCTGAAGAGTGAGGAATGGTAACTTTTTTGTTTCTTTTTGTTATATTTTTTGATTCAAAAATTTACAGGTAGTAATAATTTATTTATTATCCTTGCTCTTCTTCTCCTTTTGTTTTAATATATTATATTAAATATTATTATATTATTATATATTATGTGAATATGTACTTTTAAGATGTATGTTTTTTTAAAAACATAATAAAATAAATTTTACCCCTGATGGATTATTTAAATGTTTATTATAATTTCATTAAAATCATAAAATTTGATTATATTAATATAATTATATAAAATATTAAAATTTGGAGCTAGCTTTTCATTCAGTTAATTTACCAAATTATCTCAAAAGGTTAAAACTAGCATTAGATATTTGAAATACTCCCTCCCACCAAAAAAGAAGATATTTTATTGATGTAATAAAAAGTTAAACTTGTCTTACTTGTCGATCAGAAGGATGTGTCGTACCATCAATACGTATAAATTTTACTTTCACGTCCCACAAAGCTTGTGATATTCCATCCATCATATCATGGTGATAGGCAAAAATTAAGAACTTTAAATCATTATTAGTGCAGAGCATCTTAATATAATCTTGTACAGGTCCAATCTGCAATATCAAACATTTTAAATTTATTTAATTGAACATAACATTACATATTTTCAAGGAGATTTTATATTTTCAATAATTAAAACAAAAAAAATAAGAAAACTTAATGATTCGGGATAATATCCCTTAATTAGTATATACCAAACTTGGCTAGTCATCTGACAACTAACAACCAATCAGCAGAGCCCCATTTTTACAGAGACAGATATTTTGCGGACATCAGAAAGGAAAGATGTGATCCTGACTTGTGAGTAGAGACAGCTTTTGCAAAATTCTCTTTTTTTTTTTTTTTACAAAGTCAGATAGAAGGCATGTAATTCATTTTTATACTTTGTTGCTGTATTTTTATTTTGGAAAAAAAAAAAAAAAAAAACTATTTTTATTCTGATTTCTCTCTAGCCATCTTTTCTTTTTTCTTCATTATGACTGGGAAAATGTGTTTTGATTGCAAGATATTAACAAGGCTGCCCAACATTCATTTGATAACCCAATAAATAGAATTAAGCTTTATGACTATTAATTCAGAGATAACTAGAAAATTCATATTATAATTAATTTTATTATTTTAGTAAATTCTTAATGAAAGAGAACAGTTAATATTTATTACTTTCTTTTTAAAAGTATCTCAGCAAATATTTTTGAAAGATGTATAAAAAAACAAGGAAAGAAAAATTAAGCAAATTCTATACTTACCTTGGCTTCTCCACTAAGCTTATAAAGATTTTGAAAACTTTGAAGGATTTCAAAAGGTAAGTTTGATTCAGTGTCAGAATCATTTTCAAACACAGTGCCAACTTGCTTGCAATTACCTTTCATTGTTCTTAATTTAGGCTTTAGTTCTTGGAAGAGGCTAAAGATTTCCTACAAGACAAATTGTACAAAAATGTATTTTCATGAAAATTAAGATTATATAAATAATTTCAACTATATATATATATATATATATATATACACATGGCTGAGTGGTTAGAACGTTCGCATTCTGATCATGAGACCCGGGTTCAAATCTCACTATGTTTGATTTGTCAGGAAGGAGACTTCCTGATGTTAACGGACTGGAGGGGTTGATCACACTGTGCAGCACCTTTGGAAAGGTGCCTGAAAACCATACCACGGGTTGACCCAAGCCTTGTGAGTGAAACTGGGTAAACAGAACCCTTGGGGGGGGGGTCGATAGCTGTGTTAACATGAAGTCACAAGTCATTGTGTCCGAGGGCTTGAGCATGCTGGCCTTGTTCAAATTGTTGAGTACGATAGATAACATGCTCTTTCTAAGAAACTGTAACTAAATTCTGCTCAGCATAGTTGCAGTATAAGCCACAGGTGGGCTCTGTAAGTGTGCATGAGCAAGCGTCTGCAAGAGGGATTGGCTAGCCACCTTAGTAGACACACACACACACACACACACATATATATATATATATATTTGTTTTTTGTCACCATTTTCCTTAAAATTTTCTTATTGCTCACATGTTCTGTCCATGGCAATCTCAACATCCTTCTGTATGACAAAATTTTTATTACTTCAAGTTTCTTCTTTATCTCTGAGGAGATTGTGAAGCATTCACTGCCATAGAGGAGGATGAATATTACATAACAGTTTAGCACATTTTTCTTTGTTTTTAACAAAGTTTTCCTGTTTCTTAATACTTTGTTTAGCTTTTGGAAAATATATTTCACTATTCTAATGCACCTCAAGAAATAAATAGATGATTATAAATAATGGTAAAATACTGCATTTTCCTTTCCTATCCCCCCCGCCCCCAGTAGATGCCATATCCCTTCAGGATGTTGTCAATCATGACTTTTTGCAGATCATTTTACTTTATTATCTGTGAATTGCCATGCCTTCTTGAGAAAACAGTGAAGTGATTTCCTGTTGCTTTTTTTACAGTTTGGAATTTAGATTGTTCCTTCTCCTAGACTGGCTGCTACTCAAGGCTAAAGTGTCCAGTCTATTCTTGTATTTAATCCATAGGTGGAAGAAAGAGAACTGGATTCATGTCTTTCCCAAGAAGGAACATAATAGACTAGGCTGGAACTCAGCTCACTAAATAGGCATTAATATTATAGTGTATGTGAAACTAGGCAGCCTATAATTTGGGACTTTATAAGCAATGGACATATATGCCATATATGTAGACAGTGAAAGAAATGAAAAAGGAGTAGGACTAATACAAGATCAAGACATGAAGAAATGTGTTCTGGGTTGATGTCAATTCTTTGACAGAATTATTCTAATTAAGCTAATATATGAGTCAAGAGTACAAAGCATGGAAAAGGAAACTGACAAGTTTGATAGCGTAATTCCAAGACTAAATGCAAATCACAAGTAATTGCTATCATCATTGGAAGATCTAAATGATAAAGTAGGAAAGGAATGAGATGCTGAAGTAGTCAGCAAGTACAGACTAGGATTCTGTAATGAGTGTGAAGAAAAATGGATACAATGTTGCACAGTAAACAACCAAATAAAAATGAACAGCTGGTTTCATGAGCACCCAAGATGCTTATAAATATATAAAAGCCCAGGCAAAGATAGAGGACCAAATTGACTACATAATAAGCAGTAAGAAATTCAAGAATGTAGTTATGCAGAATAAGTACCAACTATTGGAGGGGCCATATTTCCATTTTTATGACATGGTTGTTGTATGCTTTTACTCTAATAGTCTTCAATTTGTTTTAAAAAAAGTTAAATGGTTATATTTTATCTTAGAAGGTAAGGTTTCATTAATTTTTTTTATATTTTCTTGTAATTAAAGTATCATATTGACTGCATAAAAATTAGTGAGATTTTACAATGTAGTTATGCATTGTAAGTGCCAATTGTCGGAGGGACAACATTCCATATTATGCAAAATTAAACTAAGAAAATTACGGAAATCCAAAGCAACAATGAAACTCCAATATGACAGACTTGAGGATCAATCAACTTGCAAACAGGTAGACAATTAAGAGAAAATTTAATAGCATAAATAAAACCAGAAATACAAAGTAGAATGCATTTCCTCTTTCAGAAGTTGCCCCTTCCATCCCTAATATAATTCCATCAGTAAGAATTTTATTTTAGTTTAGTCTGATGAAGTTCTTTTAAAGGATAAAACTCATTACATCAAATTTAAATTATTTTCCCACCTCCTATATATATATATATATATATATATATATATATATATATATATACACAAGTATACAATTGGTATATACAAAATGAATTCCAATAACCAACAATTACTATTCTTAAAAGAGTGCTCAATACAAAGTAGAGCAGATATAATTATTATTTATAAAAAAATTATAACATAGGTATGTTATAAAATCACTACAAAAATAGCCATTTTGTTTCAACACACTGTGTCTTATCAAGTGATGATGTTGAAAATAAAATAAATGCTTTTAAAAGTTTCAGATTAATTAACAATCCTACACTAGGGGGAAACAATGTTACAAAAGCTAGAATAACCAATCAAAAACCAAGTATAGAAAGATTCAAAAGCTAGACAACGAAATCATGTTATAATAGCTATTCAGATCTTTAAAATACGTGTACAGGGTTTCCACAGATCTATGTAAAAAAATAATTCCAGCACTATGTTCAGAAGTTTCAAGGACTGAAACTGACATATGTATATGCACACAAACTCTTGAAGTGAATAGTCATTAATTTCAAAAACAAAAACTGTGATTTATTTTTTAATAATTTGACTGATGAGATGTTCAAAGAAAAGCTACAACTGGTTCCAATAATACATGTCACATGGCTCAGTTGAGAGCAGTGAAGAAATCAAAGTGCTGAAGACTAAAACAACTGAATTTAGAACCAGTTATGTTACTGTCTATATTTCTGAGATGAAGTATTATGTACACTATTTACATTATTCAGACTAGTGTCCTCATTTTTGACACCATATTTATTACAATGTTTCGGCCGTTGTATGCTCTGGCCTTCTTCAGGTGGTTGGAATGTTGAACTGAACCCTTTATTTTGCTCACTGAGGTAGACTGTTCTAGTTCCACGTGCCATGTTTAATGGATGTCAGTTATATCCTGTTAATTCCCCTCTCTAAGTTCTCCACTGCCTTAACCAGGTATTGAAGTCACACTCTTTGGGTCCTGTCACTGGTTCTAACCAATGCCTTTATCCATTGTGCCATGTGTCCTTGAGGACATATGTGTATGAATTTCTGGTTTCTGGTGGATAAAGGCATTAGATCCAGTGACAGGACCCAAAGAGTGTGAGCTCTACTGCATTTGAATTACACACTTTAATTCTTATTGCTATGCATTTCCTGTGAAGTTAAGTATAGTGGTTTTAATGAACACAACTACAAATAAAAATTTTCACAAAAAAACTACATATTTTAGCTAACCCTACTACATATGGTTTTCATTGCACATGGCACAGAACACAATGATATTAACATTTTTTCAGATCATTTAGTTTAGCATTCAGCTCCTCTTCCAATTTTAATATCTCTATGGACTTGTCCTTTGCAGATCTTCACTTGCGATAAGTCTAAAGTTCTGAGTCTGCTCAGCTTTCTCGACAAAGCTAGCAGCTGACTTGAGCAAATCAAGCTTATATTTTTTGGTCTTCTTCAATTTCTATAAGCATTGATTTTCATTTTTGTCCAGCTGCTTCTTCTTGCCTCTGTATCTTCTCAGCCTCAAGGTATTGGTTGTCTGCTCTTCTGGCATTGGAAGCACTGCAGAGAAAAGTGTTAGTCATGGGAACATTCCTAGCACCTCCAACTGTGGCCAAATAGTCTGTGATAATGTGCTGTGTGACCAAAGTATGCTGTTTCATATTATCAGTAGAAATTTCTTTATTGACTGAGAAACCTCTGTCTATGAGAGAGTACTAGCAATAAGCAGACAATTTTTCCATAGTTTTTTATATTCTTTGTTGTTAAACAAAGAGTAGAACAAAATGTCCAGATAGTCTTCATGTCGGCTGAAATTCTTTTTAGACTCTTCTGTGGCAGATTTCTTTCTCACAATTGGGATCAGGGATTAGCCATGCAAGTGACACACTTCCTTTTTTGGATAAACTTTGTGTAACCCAAATATGTCAGAAATCCACACCTGATCATCCTTATGCATATTTGGGTTTGAAAAAATTCTTACAAATTCATTCAGTTTGGAAAATGTAATTATCTTTTATGTGTGCTCTTCCTTTACAAATCTTCTTAACAATTCCATGATCACGCTAAGAAGATCATCTACAAGGAAAGAAAGCAATGGTTTATCACTCAGATATTTTATCAGAAACTGTTCAATGTCTTTCAAAACATAAAAATCTGCAGTTTCACTGGAAATAAAACATCATTCACATTTGACAGCACCACAGCAAAGGATTTGGTCTGGGGACATTTGTTCTTTTTTAACTAAGTTCACAAATTTGAATTTGATGGTCAAATGTCTACAAGTTGTTTACATGTTTGTACATTTTCTAGCGGTCTATGGCAGAAATACAAAAGTAAATGGAAAAGTTTGCAGATTGAACTTTTAATATAAAGCCAAGTTATAAAAGCCAAATAAGTTTTAATGTATTTCATCATTTTTCCACATTTTCAACAAAAGCTAGAGATACAGTTTATTAGCCGGCAAACTTTAAAAATAAAATTCATATTTTTTTTCCAGACGCATTTTCTATCCTAAGACACATTGAAGGTACATTTTTTATTTTACCATCCTTCCCATCTACATTTTCTTTGAGTCAAATGTGATTCTCAAGCTTGTTATTTTTTAAAACAATTTAGACAAACGTAGTTTACACAAAGATACTTTACACATCCTATGTTAATATGTATTTATTTTTTCGGCATGAACTCACCGACTGCTGACTAGAGATCAAAAAGATTTTTACTTTTGAAACTGACATGTGAATAAAATTTCTTCAATTGTTCAAATTTTAAAAAACTGATAAATTTTTTGAGACTCTACTAAAATGTATTTTATTACTGTAAAATAATTTTTCCTTTCAATTAGAAATTCAATGAGTGTGAATTAATTTCTCTTTGACGCAGATGTTTACTTGTCTGATGCCTTTTATCTTTGCTTTTCCTCTTTTCTTGTTGAGTGAGGGTAGCAGCTAGGAGACACGCTTTCATATTCTTTCTCATCACCTAGACGAGAAAATACAGAGGTAACTATGGGGTCATGAATTTGTTCTAATCAAGGAAACAAACCACCATTCACAATAATTGTCAAATATTACTGATGACTAAAAAAAAACATTTTCCTTAATGGACAATTTAGTTTTTAAAAAAGCCAGATTTCTGGGATTTGCTATTTTTTGCCTATACATCTTTTTTCTCAATTCATGAATTGAGAAAAAGGACGTGTGAGCAGACAAATTTAGAAAATTCCAGGACTTTTGAACGAGATTTTGGCATATTGTTATATTATTGTTTTTCCAGGACATTTCAAGCCCTGGAAAAGGCCCTGTCACTTTTCCAGGACATGTATAAACCTTGTATAAAATTCCAGCAATAAGAACATTATTTTAGTCTGATGTCATTTCAAAGAAAGAAATGTTACATAAAAATTTTGTCAATTTTCTGGTTAAAATATTTAAATCAATTAAGCTAATTTCAAATTTTATAAGTTAAAAAATTAAAAACAAAAAATAATCCTGAATGTACTTACTTTTTTGATAGATGAATCTTTCAATTCAAAAAGAATACGTTGTCTTTGCTTGGGAGGAAGTTGTGTGAGGACATCTTTTTTTTCTCTACGGATCATCACAGTGTCTAATAATTTCTGTTGTAGTTCATCCAAATTGCTTGCACCACTTGAAAAATATTATTAAAATCAGGAGTTACTTTAGTGTTTTAGAAAAAAAATCTTCAGCAGACATGGTTAAATTTACCCACAATAAGACATAGTGTCAAAAGAATGGTTTTCCCTATGATACTGTCCTTTTAACTACCTTCACTCTTCAGCAATGTTTATTGTTTTTGTTATATTCCATGCTAATAGGAATATGGAATGGACAAACACAGTGGATAAATAGTAACAGGTTTATTGTAGAAACCAGTACAACAAGCAAGGAAGTAATAGTTATGCACACAGTCGTCGCAAGTCAGTACAGTTGTGTGTATGCTGCTATCAGAAGTTCTGCTAGTCTCAAAGATTCCAGTTTGACTCTCCCGTCCACTATCCTCATGGATACTTATAGGTGATTACCATCTACAGTGCTGCCACTCATAGGGGTGACAGGTTATTCCATCACATCAGTTTTAAAAAGTGATGATTAGAATTGGAATAAAACCTAAACACATGATGAAAGTGAATTTATACATTTTTTTTTTGTTCTTGAAAATTAACAACAAAATTATTAAACACTATTAAGTTGTTTAATTACAAGAATAATTTTATATTTACAACATTCTAAAAACCAATACAATTAAAACTAATACAATGCAATATTTATCATTTACCAATTCATAAAGAAATAAATGTGAAAACATTTTTTATTCATAAATTTATAAACTTTTAATAAATAATACCATCGGTTGATGAATATACACAAGTGCAACATGTATTTAAGGACTTGCTTGAAAAGGAACACAACTTGTTGCCAGAAGTCATTAAGAGAAGCTTAAAAGTGACTGTGATCTATGGTAGACTATACATTTCATAATTTATGGTGTTGGAGTAAGTAATTCTTCTTTCAACAGCAGTGAACTCATTTTGAAGCCTCTTTCTGTGTTGCAGAATCAACCCACTTTCAGGTACATAAAATGTATATTTTGTTATCAGTAAAATATCACCATGATTTATCTTCTCAAACTAAAAAGAAATTTAAAAACTTTTAAACAATTATGAACTTTCAAATTTCTAAACTTAAGCAGAATTAATAAACACCATCTTTGTTATTTATGAGAAGTATATTTTCACTAAAATGATCATTTTTGTTAAATTCATTATATTCTAAAAAAAAAAAATAGTGTAACCACTTTCCATATACACATTTCATTAAAAAATCTAATGTAATTCAAATCATTTCTGCAGACATAAAAAATTGTAGATATAAAATTAAAAAGGCCAAATAAGTGAATTAGGAAAAAAATAAAAAAATTTACTTGACTTTTCTGTATCTCTTTTTCCCAAAATACTCATATTTGGCACCACAGAAACGGTTTGTAAATTCCCAGAAGGTTCCAAACATATTAGTATTTAGTGCTTCTAACTGGGGAAAGAGCTGAAATGGAATAAAATCAAGAGAAATATCAGAATTATTTGATTTTCTCAAAGACATTTAAAAATACATTCTTTCTCAAATTGTTCAAATTACTATTTACTTAATGTAAAAAAAATTCTTGCTAAGGCTGAAATTACATGACCAAACAAACTAAAAATGAGCACAAACTTTATAAACAAAGTGAAAATTTTGTTAGTTTTTCCCAATTTTTAAATTTAAGAGAGTTTCTCAAATTAAAAGTTATAATAGACCTTGTTACCCATGATGCCTCATTTTCCAGTATGTATTTGAGGCAACAAACAGCCTGAAAATTGCATTCATGTATAAAACAGTGTCCTCTCTCTCGCTCCAAATTCAATTCCAGTTGAGCACACTTGAGATAAAGTGCGAATTTGTAAATAATGACTACTACTACTAATACTGCAAATCTCTTCTATGAATTGAGCCCTATCAGTCATTGGTGTGTTTATTCAAAGAATAAGTACGTAAAAATCTACCTTCCTCTTTACTGGGCACTGATAGCTCAGGGCTAAAATCTCCAACTGATGCCAAATCAGTTGGGTTTCAATCCCAGCTTGAGGCAATCAGATGTCTAGCCACACTGATGAGCTGTGATACAGCAAAACAGTCTGTTTGTGGATGACTATATATATATATATATATATATATATATATATATATAAAAAGTGAACATAAGTCAACACTTAGAGGCGACAGTCTGTTTCATGCTATATGCAATCGTCAGGCCA
The DNA here is from genome assembly GCA_903632075.3 of Acanthosepion pharaonis. NCBI lineage: Eukaryota > Metazoa > Mollusca > Cephalopoda > Sepiida > Sepiidae > Acanthosepion > Acanthosepion pharaonis. The sequence continues at coordinate 624,840 of CAHIKZ030000551.1, forward strand.
TATAGCATGAAACAGACTGTCACCTCTAAGTGTTGACTTCATGTTCACTTTTTATATTTACACACACTCTATCTCTGATATTGAGCACTTTATCCCATAAATATAGCACACCTTAAGACTATATTTCTTCATATATATATATATATATATATATATATATATATATATATATAATTTTACCCAGGGTCACAAACTCACATCAATCCAACTATATAAAAAGCTCTATCCTTTAATTGCTTGTCTAAAAGCATTAACTTCCAGGTCAACCATTTCTTTGGTGAAACTCTCTCTCTCTCTCTCTCTCTATATATATATATATATATATATATATATATATATATATATATATATATATATATATATATATATATATATATATATATATATGTATGTATGTGTGTGTGTGTGTGTGTGTGTATGTATTTGTGCAGAGCGTGTGTGCTTTGTATATTCCTTTTCTTGTGTATATAGTTTATTTTAAATACTTTTTAAAAGAACTATTTAATTCACATAAAAATAGCATTACATATATTTGAAAATATAAGAAAATAATCAACATTTAAATACTATTCAGCAATTGCATTTGATAATAAAATTAGTCAGATAAAATTTGCTATTTGAATTCTTAGTAATATTTACAAGGAATAAAAATACCTAATAAATGTTTTACTTTTTTCTCTATTACATTTTATAATAATATTTTATTTTTTTTAAGTTCCTGATTTATTTTAATTTCCCACAATTCAAAATTACATAGCAACTTTTGAAGAAACTCAAACCCATGATACAAGTCATAAACTTCTATCATGAAATTGAGCTTAATCAGCAAAGAATGGATTAATCAGTGCATTTAAAAGCACCAAGAATAATTAAAACTGACCATTACTTGTATTGGTCACATTTTTGTCAGTTTCAGCTGTGATAGATTTTAAGGCCATGCAGTACATCTAAAAATTACATGTGAAACTGACAGTCACCATGCAATGTTAATCCCTATGTCCACATTTTCTATATCTATAAAAACTGTTATTGAGATCAATACTCCATAGTGACTGTCAGTTTCACACCTTGAGTGATTTTCAGATGTGCTGCCTGGCCTTAAAATCAATTACAGCTGAAACTGACACATCATCATGAAGTATTGATTATGTCCACACTATCTCTCTTATATGATATCAACTTATAATTTATTTATTAAACTTATCATTATAATTGTTAGAGGACACAATATTCATGAATAGAAAATAATATAAAAATAAATGCTAAATTTTGATGTTATCCTCATGTAATATCATGCATTGTTTTAAGAAAATTTCACCAATACAAATAATGATTAGTTTTAATTATTCTTGGTGCACTGATAAATCCATTATTTGCCAATTAAGCTAAATTTCATGATAGCAGGCATAAGTTTAGGTTTCTCCAAAAGTTGCTATGTAATTTTGAATTGTGGAAAATTAAATAAAATAAATGGGGGACTTAAAAAAAATAAAATATTATTATAAAATGTATTAGAGGAAAAAGTAATATATTTATTAGGTATTTTTATTCCTTGTAACTATTACTAAAAATTCAAATATCAAATTTTATGACTAATTTTATTATCAAATGCAATTGCTAAATAGTATTTAAATGTTTATTATTTTCTTGTATTTTCAAACACTGTGTAAATGTTTAAAAATTAAATAACACCAAAATAGTTAAAACATTTGTTTAGTAATATTTCAAAATTAGTAAATATGTAAAAATAAAATAAAAATGCCTTAAAAAGATAATATAAGTTCTTTTGATGTTTTTATTAATAATAAATTAATTCAACAATAGACCATATTTTATGTATTGAAATAATTTTGTAATGTTTTTATTAATCATAATAATAAAAATTAATTTAACGTATTAGTTTTAATTATTGAAATATTGTTTTTCTTCAATTAAGTATTTATGTGTTATTTATTCTATGTAAATCTATTTTAATTAAATCCATTAAAATGAAATTAAAATTTGGTATATTTGAACAATTCTGTAAAGTTTTTATCAATAATAATTCAAAATAATTAATGCTGTATTAATAATAGATTAATACAGCAAATTTACTATCATTTTTAAATAATTTGGTAGTTTTAAGATTACAAAAATAGCAAACATATATAACAAAAGGAAAGAAAAATACACTTAAAAAATTATTGTTCTGTGTATAATTTTAATTATGCTTATGTGTGTGTGACCAAATATTTTACATCTTATTTGTTTAAATACAGCCAATATTTTATTGTATCAGTCAGTTGTGTGCCATGTATGATACATGCTTAGGTGATCATGTATCTTTTGACACATGACTGACGAGGCAGATTTTTTTCCCCGCAGTATTGTATTTATTGTATATATTTATGAAAAGAGATCCTCATTTTTTCTTTATTTTTGGTATGCCAACATTTCTTTTGAAAAGCCAGAAGATAATTTAACTTCAAATGAGAAACAACAAAATATTGACCTACCTCAACTGGTCTGGAGAGTGCTGGAGTGCCTGACAACAATATACGTCGATTTGCTGCTTTGATGATTGGAACAATCACTTTACTTGAAACAGATTTGATATTTTTTATGTAGTGGGATTCGTCAGCTATGACAACTTTGAATTTCTGATTAATCAAAGCTTCTAAGACTAAATTACTTGTCTTTTTATTCAAGATGCCGTATGAAACCAAAGTGATCTTTGTTAAATGTAATCCACTGAAAAATAAAATTCAAAATATATACATGTTCCCTAATTTGCTTCTTTAAAACGTCTACTTACAATAAAATCTACAAAAAAAATGCTAAAATTTGTCAATGAGAAATGTTAAAAAATTAATAAAATAACTAACTTTTATTCTAATAAAATAAGAATTATAAAACTAAATTAGAATGATATTTTTCTATGTTTACAACCATATTTTTAAAATAAGAGTAGGAAACGCTGGTCATAATAAAATTGGAGAAGTACAATTTATAGGGTTTGATTGCTAAACAAGGGGTGCATCTTATGTGTGAGTAGAAGCATTTTCCACATTTTCAGCACAATTTTAGCTGTGTGTATTATGTATGAAGGCATATTATACATGGGGAATTATGGTACTTTTAAATTTGTTTTTTATTTACCTTACATCATTTCCAGCTTGTATAAGGTTGATTTCTTTTGGTTGTAATTCAGGTAACCATTTTTCTAATTCTTCAATCCAAGTATATTTCAAAGAGGAAGGAACAATAATAAGAGCTGGCCATTCACTTCGGTAATAGTAGGCCACTGTAATGGCTTGAAGTGTCTTTCCAAGACCCATCTACATGCAAAGAGTAAAAGAATTATAAATATTCAACTAACAATTTCTTTTTTAATCATTTCATCCAAGCAAAGCAATAAAGCCACTAAGATGCAAGGGGCTTACTAAGTGTGAAAAAATATGAGTAAAAGAAAAACATTATTACAGAGAAGGAGTAAGATAATTATTAACATTGCATTTAAATTTTTGAAGCTCAAACAAGAGGTTAGAAAACAGTTTCACAAGTGAAGAATTTGTTAGCATAGAACTTACAGTTACATCTAGAAATTTCAGCTGTAAAATGATGGAACATTTTTTTCTTTTAAAAATCCTATAACATCAAGAAAGGCAATAATGCCACTAAGACACAATGGATTACAGGGAGTGAAAAAGAACCAGAAGATGTTAGTGAGGAGAAAAGATAAAAGAACAGGATTCAGGGAGACAAAAAATGTCAATTGGTGTAGTATTTAAATTTTTGAAGATCGTTGGTGACAGTAAAACAAAAAAAAGTAAAGAGAATTCCACAGGTGTAAGGGTGCTTACCACCAAGTTAAGGTACCAAAGAAGAAAACTCATCAGAACAATTACCATGAAAGTGTTTATAGAAAGGCACAGAGAAGCTACATTATGGTGATGGGAAAGTGACTGAAGCCAAGATGCCAGTTCAAGACTGTAGCATAGAGAAAAGCTCATCACAACAATTACCATGAAAGTATTTATAGAAAAGGCATAGAGAAGCTACGTTATGGTGATGGCAATGTGACTGAAGATGAGGTACTCTGTCAACACTGTAGCAAAGAGGAAAGCTCATCAGAACAATTACCATGAAAGTATTTATAGAAAAGGCATAGACAAGCTGCGTTACAATGATGGGAAAGTGACTGAAGCCAAGATGCCAGTTCAAGACTGTAGCAAAGAGGAAAGCTCATCAGAACAATTACCATGAAAGTATTTATAGAAAAGGCATAGACAAGCTGCGTTACAATGATGGGAAAGTGACTGAAGCCAAGATGCCAGTTCAAGACTGTAGCATAGAGGAAAACTCATCAGAACAATTACCATGAAAGTATTTATAGAAAAGGCACAGAGAAGCTATATTACAGTGATGGGAATGTGACTGAAGATGAGATACTATGTCAACACTGTAGCAAAGTGGAAAGCTCATCAGAACAATTACCGTGAAAGTGTTTATAGAAAGCCACAGGAAGCTACAGTATGGTGATGAGAAAGTGACTGAAGGCAAGATACCAGCTCAAGACTGTAGCATAGAGGAAAGCTCATCAGAACAAATAGCATGAAAGTATTTATAGAAAAGGCACAGAGAAGCTATGTTATGGTGATGGGAAAGTGACTGAAGCCAAGATGTCAGTTCAAGACTGTAGCATAGAGGAAAGATCATCAGAACAATTACCATGAAAGTATTTATAGAAAAGGCACCAAGAAGCTATATTACGGTGATGGGAAAGTGACTGAAGCCGAGATGTCAGGTGAAGACTGTACCAAAGAGGAAAGATCATCAGAACAATTACCATGAAAGTATTTATAGAAAAGGCATAGAGAAGCTACGTTATGGTGATGGCAATGTGACTGAAGATGAGGTACTCTGTCAACACTGTAGCAAAGAGGAAAGCTCATCAGAACAATTACCATGAAAGTATTTATAGAAAAGGCATAGACAAGCTGCGTTACAATGATGGGAAAGTGACTGAAAGCCAAGATGCCAGTTCAAGACTAACAGCAAAGAGGAAAGCTCATCAGAACAATTACCATGAAAGTATTTATAGAAAAGGCATAGACAAGCTGCGTTACAATGATGGGAAAGTGACTGAAGCCAAGATGCCAGTTCAAGACTGTAGCATAGAGGAAAGCTCATCAGAACAATTACCATGAAAGTATTTATAGAAAAGGCACAGAGAAGCTATATTACAGTGATGGGAATGTGACTGAAGATGAGATACTATGTCAACACTGTAGCAAAGTGGAAAGCTCATCAGAACAATTACCGTGAAAGTGTTTATAGAAAGCCACAGGGAAGCTACAGTATGGTGATGAGAAAGTGACTGAAGGCAAGATACCAGCTCAAGACTGTAGCATAGAGGAAAGCTCATCAGAACAAATAGCATGAAAGTATTTATAGAAAAGGCACAGAGAAGCTATGTTATGGTGATGGGAAAGTGACTGAAGCCAAGATGTCAGTTCAAGACTGTAGCATAGAGGAAAGATCATCAGAACAATTACCATGAAAGTATTTATAGAAAAGGCACCAAGAAGCTATATTACGGTGATGGGAAAGTGACTGAAGCCGAGATGTCAGGTGAAGACTGTACCAAAGAGGAAAGATCATCAGAACAATTACCATGAAAGTATTTATAGAAAAGGCACAGAGAAGCTACATTACAGTGATGGGAAAGTGACTGAAGCTGAGATGTCAGGTCAACACTGTAGCAAAGAGGAAAGCTCATCAGAACAATTACCATGAAAGTGTTTATAGATGTCAGAAATTTAATTTCTGTATCTATCTTTCTATCTCTCTTACTTTCCTTCCTCCTCTCCTTTTCCCCCTGCGTGCAGTGTAAGAACTGTTGCTGCTGTGTCATGTGGCGAAATCATGTCTAACAATTGGTCATACGTGATTTTCCCGCTTGTTTTCGACTAGATTAGAGGAATCTAGTCAGTAGTAGCAAAAAAGGGCACAGCAGTCAGCTTGTCTTGCGACGAAAAGAAAGCCTGCTTGAAGATAACCTGTTGTTGCTCTGACAAGGAAAACAGTCATAAAAGACCAGTCCAGAATATTTGTCTAAGAGAATTGAAGATAAAGAACAAGTGTGTGTTTGCCGTGTGGAAAAAGCTTATTCTCTAGACAAGTGAAGTCAAGTCTGTTCCAGTAATCAAGTGGATTATTGTTCAGCAACCAAGGACAAGTCAATAAAGACTTATCAAAAACTCAGTTAAAGAAATTATTGTAAAGAGAATTTACAATAGAGCATTCTCAAGGAAGTCTTCTTTCGACAATCGGGTCGAAGAGAGAAATAAGTCAAAGTCAAGCGTTGAAAAGCTACCTTCCTTCGAGGAGTTCTTTTGTCCTATTGGTGGACAAAATCCTGATGTGAAAAAAGTATGTGAAAAAAAGATCTTCTAAGTCGTCTCTAGAAGTTGAATTTGTGTCGCAGAGAAAGTTTGAAAAAACAAGTCTGCATTTATTTTTAACAGGAAGCTTGCTTATCTTCCAAGGAGAGCAACTCAAAAAATATCTAAAAACCTTTCTGCCCACTACTTAAAAAAAATACTAAAGCTTTTTTTTTTAACAGTAAATCTAATTTTCCTCCTCTTTCTGCTATCTCTCTACCTCTTTCACTCTCTCTGAACTGTTATTGGAGTCCTTTTAAAAGGGCTCCGCCAAAGGGATGTTTTGGCAGTTATTTTTCAAGTTGTACCAGTGAACTTTAACATCAGACTATTTTTTTTTTTTTTTCCCCTCATTTTATTTATTTTCTTTTCCCTCAATAAATTTTATAGCTATTTCAAGTGGTTTTTCCTTCTTCTTTATCTCGCTTGTTATGGTTGTATATTGATGGTTTCAGGTCTCTGTTAACTGTGTTACGCGGGATTCATGTCATTGGACATAATGACAAAGTTTCCCAACCTTTTTTGTGCCGAGTTTGGCTGTTACTAAGCTAAATTTCGACATAGAAAGCCACAGGGAAGCTACAGTATGGTGATGATAAAGTGACTGAAGCCAAGATACCAGCTCAAGACTGTAGCAAAGAGGAAAGCTCATCAGAACAATTACCATGAAAGTGTTTATAGAAAAGGCAGAGAGAAGCTACATTATGGTGATGGGAAAGTGACTGAAGCCGAGATGCCAGGTCAACACTGTAGCAAAGAGGAAAGCTCATCAGAACAATTACCATGAAATTATTTATAGAAAAGTCACAGAGAAGCTACATTATGGTGATGGGAAAGTGAGTGAAGCCGAGATGCCAGGTCAAGACTGTAGCAAAGAGGAAAGCTCATCAGAACAATTACCATGAAAGTATTTATAGAAAAGGCACAGAGAAGCTACATTACAGTGATGGGAAAGTGACTGAAGCTGAGATGCCATAATAATGATCTACTTAGACATACAGTTATGACGTTGCAGTAAAAAAAATGAAAACTGAAGAAAAAATTAATAAAACATTATTAACAACAGAGAACAAGAAAAGTACAAGAATAAAAAGACAGAATTACAATTAAATTTTTGAAGATCAAAGTTGACAGGGATGGAAGAAGCTGAAAGAGATTTCTACAAGTGAGAAATGCAGAATAAACTGTTAGCATAGAACTTATAGTTACATCTAGCTATTTCAACTATAAAATGATGAGACCTTGCCACCACTCTAGTACTGCACTTAAATTCATAAAGTCTAGGTACCAAAGTGGGAATCTCATCACAACAATTACCATGAAAGTATTTATAGAAATGCCACAGAGGAGTTACATTACGGTGATGGGAAAGTGACTGAAGCTGAGATGCCAGGTCAAGACTCTACGAAAGAGGAAATCTCCTCACAGCAATTACCATGAAAGTATTTATAGAAAAGGTGCAGAGAATCTATGTTACTGTGATGGGAAAGTGACTGAAGCCGAGATGCCAGGTGAAGACTGTACCAAAGAGGAAAGCTCATCAGAACAATTACCATGAAAGTATTGAAAAGGCAAAGAGAAGCTACATTATGGTGATGTTAAAATGACTGAAGCTGAGATGCCAGGTCAAGACTCTACCAAATAGGAATGCTCATCAGAACAATTACCATGAAAATATTTATAGAAAAGGTACAGAGAAGCTATATTACAGTGATGGGAATGTGACCGAAACCAAATACATGAACCTGAATACATTAAAAAAAAAAGCATCATAAAGAAAGCAATCAAATAACAATAACTATATTAATATTTTTTTTCATAAAAACCATCCAGGGAAAAAGTCATAATAATGACCTACTTAGACATACATGTATGGCTTTATAGATAAAAAAAAAGAAAACTGAAGAAAAAATTAATATCAGCTTTAAATTATTTTTGTTGACAACAGTTAAGTTGTACAAAGCAATCTTACAAGGATTGGTTGAAAAGTTAATAGACTGACTATGCAAGAGCTGTGAAATATTGCATGCATTAATTTCAACACTAATAATAATAACAATACAGTTATTAATAACTGCATTGTTTCTTTCCAGGTCCGAGGATGGGCTGAAAAGTTCATAGGCTGACTATGAAGGAGTGATGCTAGAGATGTGAAATATTGTATGCATTAATTTCAACTCTTCTTATTAATGACTGCATTGTTTCTTTCCAGGTATGAGGGTGGGCTGAAAAGTTTATAGGCTGACTATGAAAGAGTGATTCCAGACCTGTGAAAATCTTGCATGCATTAATTTCAACTCTTCTTATTAATGACTGCATTGTTTCTTTCCAGGTATGAGGGTGGGCTGAAAAGTTTATAGGCTGACTATGAAAGAGTGATTCCAGACCTGTGAAAATCTTGCATGCATTAATTTCAACTCTTCTTATTAATGACTGCATCGTTTCTTTCTGGGTATGAGGGTGCGCTGAAAAGTTTATAGGCTGACTATGAAAGAGTGATTCCAGACCTGTGAAAATCTTGCATGCATTAATTTCAACTCTTCTTATTAATGACTGCATTGTTTCTTTTCCAGGTATGAGGGTGGGCTGAAAAGTTTATAGGCTGACTATGAAAGAGTGATTCCAGACCTGTGAAAATCTTGCATGCATTAATTTCAACTCTTCTTATTAATGACTGCATTGTTTCTTTCCAGGTATGAGGTGGGCTGAAAAGTTTATAGGCTGACTATGAAAGAGTGATTCCAGACCTGTGAAAATCTTGCATGCATTAATTTCAACTCTTCTTATTAATGACTGCATCGTTTCTTTCTGGGTATGAGGGTGCGCTGAAAAGTTTATAGGCTGACTATGAAAGAGTGATTCCAGACCTGTGAAAATCTTGCATGCATTAATTTCAACTCTTCTTATTAATAACTGCATTGTTTCTTTCCAGGTATGAGGGTGCGCTGAAAGGTTTATAGGCTGACTATGAAAGAGTGATTCCAGACCTGTGAAAATCTTGCATGCATTAATTTCAACTCTTCTTATTAATGACTGCATTGTTTCTTTCCAGGTATGAGGGGTGGGCTGAAAAGTTTATAGGCTGACTATGAAAGAGTGATTCCAGACCTGTGAAAATCTTGCATGCATTAATTTCAACTCTTCTTATTAATGACTGCATTGTTTCTTTCCAGGTATGAGGGTGGGCTGAAAAGTTTATAGGCTGACTATGAAAGAGTGATTCCAGACCTGTGAAAATCTTGCATGCATTAATTTCAACTCTTCTTATTAATGACTGCATTGTTTCTTTCCAGGTATGAGGGTGGGCTGAAAAGTTTATAGGCTGACTATGAAAGAGTGATTCCAGACCTGTGAAAATCTTGCATGCATTAATTTCAACTCTTCTTATTAATGACTGCATTGTTTCTTTCCAGGTATGAGGGTGGGCTGAAAAGTTTATAGGCTGACTATGAAAGAGTGATTCCAGACCTGTGAAAATCTTGCATGCATTAATTTCAACTCTTCTTATTAATGACTGCATTGTTTCTTTCCAGGTATGAGGGTGCGCTGAAAAGTTTATAGGCTGACTATGAAAGAGTGATTCCAGACCTGTGAAAATCTTGCATGCATTAATTTCAACTCTTCTTATTAATAACTGCATTGTTTCTTTCCAAGTATGAGGGTGCGCTGAAAAGTTTATAGGCTGACTATGAAAGAGTGATTCCAGACCTGTGAAAATCTTGCATGCATTAATTTCAACTCTTCTTATTAATGACTGCATTGTTTCTTTCCAGGTATGAGGTGGGCTTTGAAAAGTGGGCTGAAAAGTTTAGGCTGACTATGAAAGAGTGATTCAGACTTGTGAAAATCTTGCATGCATTAATTTCAACTCTTCTTATTAATGACTGCATTGTTTCTTTCCAGGTATGAGGGTGGGCTGAAAAGTTTATAGGCTGACTATGAAAGAGTGATTCCAGACCTGTGAAAATCTTGCATGCATTAATTTCAACTCTTCTTATTAATGACTGCATCGTTTCTTTCCAGGTATGAGGGTGGGCTGGAAAGTTTATAGGCTGACTATGAAAGAGTGATTCCAGACCTGTGAAAATCTTGCATGCATTAATTTCAACTCTTCTTATTAATAACTGCATTGTTTCTTTCCAAGTATGAGGGTGCGCTGAAAAGTTTATAGGCTGACTATGAAAGAGTGATTCCAGACCTGTGAAAATCTTGCATGCATTAATTTCAACTCTTCTTATTAATGACTGCATTGTTTCTTTCCAGGTATGAGGGTGCGCTGAAAAGTTTATAGGCTGACTATGAAAGAGTGATTCCAGACCTGTGAAAATCTTGCATGCATTAATTTCAACTCTTCTTATTAATGACTGCATCGTTTCTTTCCAGGTAAACTGATATCTGACTGTTCAAAGAAGACTGTTCATCCTGTTGGTGAAAAAAGTCAACAACAAAAGATATGACGTCATAACCACTTCAATACTGGTTCTCAGACAAATAATTTTTCAGATTGGGGAACAGATAATAGTCAAATCAGAAAAATAGGGAAGGTGATCAACTTGTTCAAAGCCGCAGTCATGCACAGCAGCCATTGAAACAAAGGAGTTGTGTGCTGTAGCACTGTCCTGATGAAACAAATCCCATTTTATCAGTTTTCCTGACCATTTGATCTTGATAGCCTTTTGTAACTTCCTTAGCAAGTTGACATAGAACTCTCCATTGATGATGTGGCCCTTTTGAAAATAATCAATAAACACAGTGTCTTTTTCATCCCAAAAAACAGACCATCACCTTCCCTGCAAATGAAACAGCCATGGCCTTCTTTTGAGAAGGTGATGAGGGGTATTTCCACAGCAAAAATTATCATTTTGTCTCTGGCTCAAAGTGACAAACCCAACAGTCAGCAGGATCTGCCTCGAACAATGTCAGAAGTTCCTGTGGTGTGCTTTTGATGCAGTGTCAGAAGACGTGGCAACCACTGAGCAGAAACATTAATGTGCAGAATATTATCAACTCTCTCATGGGATATGCTAATAGTGTTGGCTATTTGATTTATAGTCAATCATCTGTCATCCATCACTATATGGTGAATGCAGTCAATGTTTTCCTCTGTGGCTTCAGTCCCAGGACATCTAGATCTTAGGTCATATTCAAGACTTTCCATTCCTCTCCTAAATTCAGCTGCTCACTTTTACACTGTTGATAAATCTGGCATGTCATCCCCTAATGTTGCAACCTTGTCAGTATAAATGTCATTGGAGCCTAAATCCTTTATAGGCAACTTATGAACTTCTTAGCCCAACCTCATAAGTATTGTAGAAACTTTGTGCACTTATCTTAGCAAAACTCTTGTGGAAAAGGAGAAATGAGGGAATTCAACTGTAATCATGTGACAAAAATATAAAGATCACAGAAAATTAATAGAAATGAGTTCCAGTCGACCCCATCTGACTGAAGGGAAGTCAAAATTTGTATATGTGTTTGAAGAGAGATATAAAAAAAATGCTAAAATAGTTAGCCAAATATAGTATTTTTTCTTTCTTTGTTACAACCTTGCTCTCTCTCTTTTGAAGCTGACTGGACATGTTACCAAAACTGTTAATAAGAGTCCTAACTCTTTATTTTCTATCATTACTTCTACAAGGAGAATTACTTATAGGCAACATATAGTGTTTAATTGGTGCAATTTGACATAAATGATTGCCACCACAAGATTACACCAGTTACAAGTAAGAATTTGTTATCATTTCACTTCAAATGCTAATAGCTGCCATTATAGTTTTTCTGCCTTCCCTTTCCCATAACAGTCAAACTTAAAATATTGACGGTTGATGAAGCACTCAGCTGCAGTTATACTTTCTTTTTATGATCAATGTTTCATCAATTTCCACTGTTTTGTCTAAACCTTCAATTTTATCGCCAATGTTTTGTTTCCGTGAAATAGCAGCACACATCCCTACAAAATCTGAACCAATCAACTACTGTTTGCTTCAAATAACTGTAGTTACTTTTAAAATAAAATTACTCAGGGTATCTTTTTTTAGCCAATAAGTGTATTAACAAAATTACTTTCATTTTTCACATGAGAATTATGGCCCTTGTTTTATGGCTCCTGATTCTAGAATTTTAATGTAAAAAAAAAAATATACACTGTATATAAGTGTAGTCTATAGTGTATATTCGTTTTATGATGAACTTTATAATAGTCAAATAGAAGTTTTACATTAGATACCACCAAAGTGGATGTTTTTTTTTTTCAGAAATGAATGCAAAAAATTGCTTTCCCCTATTTTTAAAAAATCAGGGAATTATCTGGTTTAAATGTAAGTTACAAGTAAGAATTCATTATCATTTCTTTCTTGAGTTTCACTTTAAATGCTAATAATTGCCATTATAGTTTTTCTACCTTCCCTTTCTCATAACAGTCAGACTTGAAATTCCGACATCATAACTCATTCAGTAGTTACAATAAAGAGAACAGGTTGTCATGTATAAAGACAAAATGAGGAATCAGAGAACCAGAAGTTTTGCATTATTGATTATTACAGATGGCAATTTATCTTTATAAATTTCTATCAAGAATAAATACATTTGTCTTTCTCAAAATACCAAGTAGTTGGTTGGTTGATATTGTTTAGTGACATATCAACCTCTATGGGTTACTTAATGCCGAAATCTAAATATTTTGTATGTAATTTTATGCTTTCAAATACAGATATTTTATATATAATTGTATACTTTCAGGGTAAAGGTATATTTTAGATATAAAATTTGTAGATCATAAAAATGTTGACAGTTTTACTATAAAATGTATTTTTATATTTTTTTAGTATTGCATTGTCATTTTGTTATGAAAATGTATTGTTGGTCATTTTATTATAAAAATGTACTGTTGATTTTTGTTTGAGTTCGCTATTTGCCCATGACTGGGATCCTAACAGGTACTACCGCTCCAGGTCAGGGTGAACCTGCTAGCAACAGCAATTAAGAGATGGTTCCACACTCCTCAAAATCTCCAATCACCTGATCAGATGCCTTGCTGCCAGATGTAGTTTGTTGTCATACCCCAGGCGCTCAACATTGAACAGATTCTGAGTAACAATATGTTAGCAATGTCTGATAAATATACAAGACTAAATCTTTCATAAAACTGTTTACTCCCTCTGTACACCATCAAATTAACATTAACCATAATGGTATATGGTTTTCCAAGTGGCTTTCCTTGAATGTTTGATCATCTCATAAGGATGTGGAGAACTCTACCTTACCCCTTGTGGATTAGACATTTATACTACTTCCTGTCATCTGGTTGACTTGTGTGTATATATTTTGTCAGTCAGTGTAGTCACCAATATCCTTTGAGACCTGATTCTGTAATTGCTGACTATGAGGTCCTTTTCTAGGTCAACTCTCTGAGGAACCTAGCCCTTTTGATGTTCTGACTGACAATGAATACAAAACTTATTTTAGCAGGCATCTCTTAGGGTGAACACAGTATATGTTAGGGGTCAGCAAAGCTTAACTCTACCTGGCATGCATCATATGCAACACCTGTGTGCATATATATATATATATATATATATATATATATATATATATATATATATATGAATAAAAATAAAATAAAAAATAATCTTAGCATGTTTCATACTCTGAGGGACATTATCAAGGCAAATTTTGTAACAAGTGTTTACATACAAGAGCAAAAATGTTATTGGTTTTCCAAAATTTTTTAATTTAAGAATGAGTATAATTCATAAGGTTGGTCAGAAAGTCAGGCAAGCTATGGAGGATGAAAGTAACACAATTCACTGTTTAATAAATGAGAGTAAGTGATGTTCTTGAAATTTTTTTTAATGCAAATTAGTATTTAAATTATTTTAGTTTGGGATTAATTTATGTTATTTATTTTGAATAACATGAGATTCTAAATGTAATCTTTTTTTTTTTTTTTACTTTTTTAACATTTTATAGTCATGTATATTGGCTTGGGAAAGTAGTAATTCTTTCAGGAATTAAGATATTTAAAAAAAATCTGGTGTGCAGCTTTACATTTTGATAAAAATCAATAGCAGCACACTTGAGAATTTCCCATCTAAATAAATTACTTTCTCTTTTAATAAGTGTGACATTCTTTAGATCAAAGTTGTGGTTGAATTTATTTGTATGTATAATTAAAGCATTTGATAAATTGCTGTGTATATCCCTTTTGTGTTCGTAGATACGTTATTTAAAATTTCTGCAAGTTTCCCCAATTGCCTTGACACAAAAAAAAAGAAAAGAAAAAAGAATATTGATTGATTCTATCATCAGAACTGACTCCTCCAAATTGGGAAAGTCGTATATGTTATTGTTAAGTCTAATTTTAAATAATTTATATTAAAAATAAAATTGAATTAATTTACCTCATCAGCAATGAGACATCTGAAAAATAAAAATGAGAATTGTTAAAAAAAAGTTGATTTTTTAAAATAGTGTATAAAAAATAACACAATAACTATGTATCATTATGTTGACTGCTACAGCATTTAAGTTTTTTTTCACATTCTTTACTTTACTTGAAGATTTTGGCTAGCGCATCCAACAGCAAGATGGTTTCCAACTATTTGCTAAGTGAAGTCTGAAGTGTATGCCATGTAAGTCGGTGTTGAAATAAAAACGATTTCGGCACTACTTAAATAGATTGATATGTTAAAAAAAATTGTCATTTGTAAACAAACAGCCAATCATAATAATTCTTAAAGCATCAGGGATCAATACACTGTATAAAAAAAAAGAGTCCACCTTTTAGATCGATAAAAAATAAACCAATATAAAAAAAGGTATTCCACAGTTAGTGTTTGGTTTACACAATGTGCATATGCCTGGGATACAATTACCTCACAGTACAACACAGTATTTGAATATATATATCTTTTTTAAGATATATTGTTAGTTAACTTAATAAAACATTTTTTTAAGTTCTGTTAAACTAACAAAACAAAATGAATGCAAGTGTTTTTATTTTTTGCTTTCTTTTTTTTTTTTTTCCCAACATTTTTAGAAAGTGTAAAACGATTCTGACAAGTGTTGAAAACTAAGGGGATTTAATGCTTAACTAAAATTACTAAAAATATATTTCCGTATTTTTTACTAGTGGACCAGTCTTTTTGAGTAGTACCTAAACTGTGAGATGGACCCTGACTTTGTGAACGTTTCAACAACTCAAGTTTTTGTCTGTTCGTCGACATAAGAAAATCAGTGCTGAAATAAAAAAAAAAAAACAATGTACTTTACAGTTGGGATAAAGTACATATTTTAAAAAACAAGAAGTTTCAGATTGTGGTCTTTGAATAATATTCTAGCTAGCTCGAATATCAAAAATTCGAAAGATAGGAAAACAACTTGTTGAAACCATGAATTACTTTCTATTGTTTAACAGTTCAAGACTTCAAGCAGATACAAAGTTATGGTTCAGTTCATTTACAATTGTAAATTTGAACATTTGATGTTCTAATATCAGACACAGAGTTAAGAAGATTCTGTATATTTTTTTAATTATACGTGTGTAACGAATACAATATTATACGTTTATCCACAAACTAAAAACATTTTCATTTTCTCGAAATTGAACAGGTTCAAAAGAAAATAAATAAATAAAAATAGTCGTTTTCATAAGAACAAACATTTAGAAAAATACATTTTTTAAAAATTATTCTATTTATTTTATTTTTAGCGTAATCGAAATTTATCAATTTTCTTTTCCTTTTAAAATAAAGATGGGATGTTGACATTTAGTTGCTCCTTTTCGAGACATTTTTAATACGTAGTTTTTGTTTAAGTTGATGGAATGTTATTTAAAGTTAAAAACGTTAGTTTTTAAAATTCGACAATAAAGTGAATTTATGGTATTTGCAAAGCAATAACTGATGAAAAATCGATTTTTAATCCATTTAAAAAAAAAGTTCTCTATTTTTCTTATGTAATTAACATTTTAGAAGAAAAATAGAGAACTTTTTATTTTATCTAAGGCTTAAATTGTAAGTATTACACTAACCTTCCTTTTTTACAAATTGCATCATAAATGCCATCTATCTGAAAAGGTAAGAGTTTTGCAACTAGTTTTTTTGGTAAATCATTTAAAACATCTTCCTTACGCGCCATTACAATAATAGTTACCGGTAAAAAAAAATATTATTCCCTTCTTAAATTTAGTCCCTCTGCATATGTCGTACTGGTGTATTACAAGTTAAGTTATTATTCTGGTTTACTCTCACGGAAAATAAAACCGATTTTAATTTTAAATTACTGAATTTCACTAACTCTAGTTTTGTTTTTGTTTTTAGACCGAGCCTGGTCGTCATTGTTGAAAATAGATCTCAAGTTTTATGAATCTAATTTTTAAATAAACCAATTTCCTTCGTATAAATGAAAAATTGAAAAAAATAGAACGTTATATAAAAAAAAACAAAAAACAACAGCATATTGCAATGATTTATTTTCTGTTTTTTCTTTTTTTAACCAAGCGAAGTCATAGAACAATTAATGGGGATTACCCCATCTTTTAGCAGACCGACTAGGTGTCTATTCATCATGACTAAGGAAAGTAAACTTTCTCGTTCTCTTTTTCTCTCCCCCCCTTTCCAGGTAAACAGTATCCAGTAGGTAACTGATGTGTATAGTTTTCTTCTCTGGGGAGACTTAGTCGCCCGGCAAACCGACTACTTAATTTTCAAATAAACCACGCGAACATCACACAGACGCACTACGGCTATGTACATAAACGTTTTCCTTATTTTTATTTTTTTATTTTTTTTTTTAACTATCTGTATACATATAATTATAATTTTCTCTTTCTCTTCTTTTGTGAGCTATGTTGTTTTTTACATAAATATTTATAAAACTCCTCCATGTGTTGAAATTCGTTTCTTTTCAAAATGTTGAATACGTTTACAGATGGGTCCATTTATGATAATAATTCCTAAGACGCAAATTAGGCGCGAAAGCCGATAGGTCCTGGAGACTACGGAGTGAAAGGACGTGCTTCAGCCAACTCCAAAAACAGGCGATGGCCCTCATATTTTGTCGATAGAACTTACAATGCTTTTCATACCATCTTATTCTATGTGCCTTTAATTGCAGTTTCTGTTTAAGTATTTCCTTAATTCATGGAATTTCATTTACTGCTTTAATTTTATATTTCTTCTTGTTTTCCCGTGTGGAAACATTTGAGTTTATCTGATTTCCTCAATTTCTCCCTTTGTTACCTTCCAGATGGGCTCTTTTTGTGTTTAGTTTAATCTTTTATTTGTATTGATATTAAGTTTGTTACTAGCTGCCAAAGCTGTTGCACATATGACATTATTTATTTCTGTGATATTTTGTTTTGGTCTGTCCATTAACAATGTTTGCAATGCGTTATATGTTTGCACAATATGTTTATTGGACTTTGTCATGTGAAATTTTGGTAGCCGGTTTCTTTCTGACATTTGTATACAAATTACTTTGCTGTTTACAGTTTATTTGAATGATGTGGTTTTTTGCTTCAGTGATTTCAACCCTTTTCTTTTTCAAGGAATTCTGCTCTAATGTCATTTGATTCATCTTCATCAGTAACAAAATCTTCATCAATGCAATTTTTTTATGTTGCAGCTAGATTCTTCCGTTTTATTTCCAGAGAGATCATTATTTCGTATCTCATTTATTTTATCTTCTGTCATATCATATTTCTATTCTTGCCTCATTTTTGCTTGCATTATACCTTATTGTACTTTGTCTTATATTTAGTTTTACTTTTATCGTATCTATTTCTAAATTTTTTTTTATTACGCATTATGTTTCTATGGACATTGGCAAGCATATTTGGGTCGAGATAGGGTATTATTATTATTATTATTATTATTATTATTTTTATTTTCTTTGATTTCTGGCGTTTACACATTTCTTTCGGGTCCCTTGTTCTACAAGGTTAAAATGGCGTCATGACACTTTCCACTGACAGAAAAAAAAGAATTAAATTACATAGATAAAGCCCTTCGTAAGGTGTGGGCTGTACTTGTCAAAACAATTTTTTGTATCTCCTTGAGGCATGGACTTCCAGGAATCCCTTCAATTAGTCTACTGCAATCTTTTCCAACCAGTCCTAGGGCTCCAAATTATTATTATTATTATTATTATTATTATTATTATTATTATTATTACAATCCTACTTGTCCCTTAGTAAGTTAGTTAAAACGTACGTTAATAAATAATAGAATATTCTATTTTGATCGCGAGGAAAGATGGCAAAGACATTAGAGACGTTTGTTTTCAGCGTGAAAAAAAAAAAAACGCGCGAAAGAAAACAATCGCGCGAAAGAAAGAAAGAGAAGATAATGTCCCATGTGTTTATTGTCTGCGAAATAGAAAACCTTGTCAATTTTAAAAAAAATTATATTTACCTCTTTATTTCTTTACAAAACGATCTGTATTTATTTTATAATTATGACTATTATTGCAATATATTGTTAAAGTTGTTAAGCTCAAATATTTAACAATACAAAATGGGAATTTTTACGAATATTTTATAGTCGTAGAACTTCACAAAGAACTTATTCAATTAACTTGAAATTTAATATCAGAAAATTCAAATAAAAAAAACTGAAATTATCACGGTTATTTCTTCTTCATCTTCTGCCTCTAGATTTTAACAAGGAAATTCAAAAGACACCAAGTTGATATGATATAATTGATAGTAATTTTCTTTTTCTTTTACGTGCCGTGTCCCTTCAGCCCGTTGGCGATCATGGTTCTCGAAAAGGTGCCAGTTTAGTCATCGGCTATCCGACAATAACTTATTTGCACACACACACACACGCGTGCGTGTGTGTGTGTGTGTGCTACAATCTGGAGACCCGCAACCCACCAGGGTCGTATGTGTATGAAACTGGGCAAGATAGCCTGACGGAGCTCAAACCTAACCAGGTAGGCCCCGAACTCAGTCTCTCCCACTCTCGGACCGGCTGCCATAGGACCCGGTTAGTCCTGCCACGGAGTCACAGCTAGGGTAGGAGGAAGAGATGTACTCACACCTCTCCCAAGCTCTCCAACATATAACAGTAGTAAAAAAAAAAAAAAAAAAAATTACAGGTAAATAAAATCAGAATGGAAGCATTGGGTTCTACGTGTAGGATTGACACGAGTGCATGTAGGGATACAGTTGCAAACGCTCATTAGATTATGTTCAATTAAGTTTTTAACTTCGTATAAGTTGTGCTTACGGCCATATCACGTTGAAATGCCGGTTAAGCAACGTTAAGCCTGGGTGACCGATTGGGAATACCGGGTGCTATAAGCTTGGATGTGCGGTTTATGTAATGGATAATGGCTCGGAAGAGTTAATCTGAGAGCCGAGTTCCAATTTCAGTTGGATTCGTTATAGCCACTTACGCATAAATACCCTTGGTAAATGTATAAATCCACCTCATCTCCTCCCCCCGGATATGGGTTAATTAGTAAAAATTCTATCGCTATCGCCAAAAGACATCTAATATTTTCTGGCTTTAAATAACCCGTTGATAAGCCGTAAAAATCATGCCAATCAATCAATAACTATAAGTTGCGATGTCTCCTCCTAAGTAAAAAACTGAGCGGAAAATTATCTGCCATAGTTACCATATTTTTTTTTTAAACAATGTACAAGAAGTATGGCGAGATGTGTACAAATGTCCAAATTTTGGTCAAACTATTTAGCGTTTAGGCTACCAAATGACGACTACAACTTGAAGAATAAATAAATAGAATGTAGAAAGTTTACACATTAAAATGACACAAAAATCCGAGTATATAAAATATAGTACATATATAAACAAACAAATTAAAAGTAAAAGTACCAGATACTTTTGAAAGTAAAATATTCAGTTTATGTGAAAATGTGTTTTCAAGAAGAATCTGAAAAAAGGAATTTTGATAAATGTTAAATAAAATTAAGAATAGCTCACATATCATATATATATATATATATATATATATATATATATATATATATATATATATATACACACACACACATGTGCGCTTAAGAATTGCTAAAAGTTGCGTGAATTCGTTTTAAGTTTAAGAAAATTTTTGGAATCTAATACAAAAGTTATCTCAAGAAAAAAATTACTTGTAGTATTTCCTTAAGGATATGAGGAGTTCCCATTAATGCAACCTTTTTGCATTTCGTCTAGACTTTGTTCACCAGGATTTTGTTTTAATTCTTGAAATAGTTCTTGAAATAATTCTTGAAATAGTTCCAAATGCGCCGATCACTGTTGTTTTGAAATGCCACATTTTTGAATTTCAATTTCAATGTCTTTTTATTTACTAAGTTTGTGGGAAAATCTGAATGACCCGTTTAGGATTGGTGCATCAATGAATAAACATTTTTCAGTCTAATAATTATATACAACTAGGAAGAAGACCCTTGAAAATTTCACGGCTTTCTTATTTTAATTTTCTGATGGATCTTAATTTTCAAGTTAATAATGATTGAATAAACACATGACGAGTTCTATGACAAATATCTGTAGAAATTATGAGCTTAACAACTTCAACAAAATATTGCAATAACAATCATAAATGAATGCTGGTTGTTATTTTAAGAAGTGGATACAAATGAAAAAATTTTAAATTGACATTTTTTTTTCCATTTCACTGAAACAGACTTACTTTACTCACTTCTATCTTCTTTCTTTCTTTCTTTCATTTTCTCAGTGAAATCAAGTAGTGTTTTCCCCCTCTTTTCGGCCTTGTGCCATAATTGTATTGATTTACAATAAATAAACTTTCAATGCGATCAAAAGGGAATAGTCCATTATTTATAAGGTATTGACAGGGTATAATGGTCATGCGAACTAACAAAGGGAGGGACAAGCACAATTATCATAGAATTATATTGGGTATTACCTTTATATCCCTAACTGTTTATACAGAGAAGTTCGAAAGAACAGATCTTCATTGGAAGTTACTACGATCTTGTAGACAACCAGCCTTACCTCTTTGTAGGAAATGCACTCTTCCTATCTAGTAAGCCAAATTCTACCTTCAGACAATATAACAAGTATTCATTGGTCAATCACCTTCAATCTGGCTTGCTGATTGGTCAGTTCCGACCACTCAAACCGCCTGCACGCGACTAAGCTGTTTTCCCGCTCTTATGCTGGGAGCCACCCGGTGATTGTATAAACAGAAAACGTGTGAACCTTCCGAGCAGTAATTACCAAGTTTCAAGATGTAACATTCACCGACTCCCGTCTTAGTCATTTCTGACCAGACGTTAAAGACAATTACCAACTTCATACAGTCAGACCTCTTTACCTAGAGAGAAGCCCATCAACTCCACGCCAGTCAAAACTCAGACTTTGCCGCGCAAAAAGATACATCGCTGACTCATACTCGATCAAGATTCAATCAACTCTGTGTACATCATTTCTCAACATTTGCTTATCTAAAGTGAATCAAATTCACTACTTACTAAGTAAACTCTACAAACGAACGACCTTATAAATATTACAGTTAAAGGTAGATCACCCTTAAAAAACTCTTTCTATAAGACACTTAATATCAACAATCGCAAATATCGACACAAATCAAAAATACTCCAAATGAACGAACAATTACGAAGAGAGACATTCTGAAATCTGAAGAAACCGCATACACATTTCGCCTACACAACATACATCAATTATCCTGTCTGTATATTGTTTGATTTGTATATAAATGTTGTATTGATTTCTAATTGAATATGTCTCGTTTTTCAATTGCATTTTGAATTTCGTTTAATTATTTGTTTGGGGATGCAGAAAGTCACTTAAATTCCTTCTGATTCTTTCTAACATCATTAATAAACTCTGCACGTCCCCAACAATCTGTTTATGAACCCAACGAGTAGTAGTAGTAGTAGTAGTAGTAGTAGTAGTAGTAGTAGTAGTAGTAGCAGTAAGTCAGTAGCATTCTAACAAAGCGACGCTGTGGTGCAATATACGAAGCTCAATATACCCATCATGACTCCCAGTCTGATAAGGTTATACCAGTCACATGCATTACAGCCAAATGTGCTGAGAATAGTGACAGGTTTTGATAAAAGCAGCTAGAAATATCCTGCCGTTAGAAATACCTTCAGGTCGGGCAACCAGCAACCCAATCCGCTTACTTAGAGAGTCTCTGAATAAGGGCGTTCCCAAGTATCTAAATGTGTTTCCCAAGTCGCGTTGGATTTGGCTGCCTTATCCTTTAAAATAAGAAAAATAAAAATACTCTTTCGACACCGGGCTATGATGCTCCCCCAAATACTACCACCTGTGAAGAGTGGATCAACATCAAAGATCATGCCCAAATAGTTATGGTCAGCAACTGACAAGCAAATCAATGATACTGAACGGAATATCTAATGGAATTCGTTTTAATTCCCGAAGAAAAAACGTGTACAGATTAACGTTTCCAACCAGTTAAGATCAGAGGCCTCGGGAACTGTACTTGATGTAGCGCCAGGACACTTCTTCTTCTTCTTCTTCTTCTTCTTCTTATTATTATTATTATTATTATTATTGTTATTGTTGTTGTTGTTGTTGTTCCTAATCAGAGACGTAAGGTTAAAAATGGCATGACATTTTTGACTGAACATTTGTGTAAAAAAAAAAAGAAAAAAGTAGTCAACCTTAAACATTGACAAATTTAAGAATTTTACATAGATAAGCCCTTCGTAAGGATTTTTGTATTTAAATTATCATCATTATTACTATTATTATTTATATATGTTTTAATTAAAATTCTGAATTTATTTAAATAGCAAATAAAAGCAACTTTAAATAATACTTTGTTGTGAATATGTGGTCCCTAGACATAAATGTAGTAACATACGTACTGATGACTATGGAATGTAACCTCTTTTCTTGTCGTTCGTGGTCAATGTCAAATCAACTATCTCTGCGTTGACACTGGAATTTGCAGATCCCATACGTACACTGCCATAATGACATCTGGCAATAACGTTTCCTGGTGTTATAGACAAGCGTATGGTTGCAAGAAAGAAATACGACAACAGCAGAAATAGATTTACGTGATTTATTTCAACAGGAACGTGTGGGTTTGGGACAGCTACCTTGTGGTATAGTTCATAAGCCGGCTCCCAGTCTGGGTTGATCTCTCATAGTAGTTCTCACTGGCTGACGTGGCGCTCTTCCTGTTGACAGCTGCTGACTGACCGTGACAGGTCTCTTCCTTGGCCTCCTGTTGACTGCCGCTGACTGCTGCCGATCGCTCAGCCTGACCGTGACAGGTCTCTTCCTTGGCCCCCTGTTGACTGCCACTGACTGCTGCCGACCGCTCAGCCTGACCGTGACAGGTCTCTTCCCTGGCCTCCTGTTGACTGCTGTTGTACTTCCCCGTGTGACCCCTTTTATGACGTTTTTTATGGCTTAACAGGCTCGTAAAACAACGCGAGTATAGTTAGGAGGGAAGCATTTTTATTGGTCGAAAAATAGAAACACTTTAAAATATTATTTTATTTTTCGACCGGAACTCGTGCGTCGGGCCTCTGCGTAAAAGACGATAATGGTCATTTTGTGACGGAGCCTTGTCCCGTTCACATCCGGCTCTCGCTCTTGAGTATGTTAGTTTATTTGCCTGCAAATCAGCCGAGATATGTCTTATTTTATTTTATAACACTGGCATTGCAGAAAGCTTCAGTCATATAGTGGAGTGACTATTTGTTATTTCTTGTACAATGTGCAGCAACATTCCGACTTGACTTCCGACATTAGCCAATAACTTTCACTTACATTGTAGGGATTCCCCACCCTGTTTGCCAGGACGCTCGCAGTGTGGCATTCTATTCAGTACTATAAAAGGGGGGAAATAAATCCTCCTTTTCTCTTTTTGCTCCAGTATGTGGTAAGTAGAATGCGAGCCCATTCCTCTACTCCGGAGAAACTTAGTCGCAGAGCTAGCCGGCTTCTTAATTTCACACAATTACGTGGCGCATGACCCACCTCCACACTACTGTTAAACACAAAAATGTTTTTCTTTCCTTTTTTAAGCTATCTGTATACAGTGATTTTCCAAGCGAGGCTTAGATGTGGCACAAGGCCGAAAGTAGGGGGTCACCCAATAAGGATCGAACTCACTATTCAGTCGTAATTGTTCTAGCGAGACAAGCTCGCTAACCATTACACCGCCTCGAAGTGCCCAGCTATCTGTATACATGTACATATAATTTTTTGTCTCCTCTTTTGAGTCGTGTTATATTGCAGACGATAATATGTATGAAAAAATAGACGAATACAAGGTCATAAGAGAAGTACAAGGAATTATACATAAAATCAAGTAATTATTTAAAAAAATAAAGAGAGTTCCTTGTTAAAACTCATCGAACATCACCCGAAAAGATCCACACATTACGGATTACCAAAAATACATAAACCGGATATTTCGACGAAACCCATTACACCAGGAATAGGTTGGGCTCCACATAAACTAACCGGACCTCAGGCAAAATTAACCCCACTTCTTGGCAAAAGTAGCTCATTGCAAAAAAAAAAAAAAACTGTGGTAATCTTTTAAATAAGTTATAAAACATAGCCATAAAAAACATATGACTAGTTTAAATGTAAAATTTTATATTCAAATGTTCCTGTAAAGAAATGCCTAAATTTACTAAAAATACATCTAGCAAAAATAAAATTACCCCTTCTAACATTATAAAATCTTAAAAATATGCTATATGTTACTAATAAATATATATGTAAAATTCCTTTACGTATTAAATTCATTTCTTTTGAAAATGTTGAATTCATTTATTTTGAAAGGCAGCAACCTCGTCTATATCGAGTATCTCTTCGTCCGTGTGAATAATGGTCTTATTTCTAAAAAAAAGTTCTTGCAAATGTTATTTCTATAAAAGCGAGAATTCAATTACTTTTATTTCCTGCTGCTCGATAATGAGAGCGAACAAATATGAATAACTTGCATGATAAATGTATGGGATTGCCTCACTTTGTCTACCAATAGACTTTGTTCAATACCGATAGGTAGTGTGGCGTTCGCTCTTTCTCTTTTTGCTCCGTGATGTAGTAGCGACAGAACGGTACTTATCCACCGAGGGTAAATTTCTTTCGCTGAGCAGGTTGACTGCTTGATTTCACCCAACCCCATGACACGTATACACACGCACATGAAGCCAATGTTATTTTTTTACTTTTTTGTTAGCTTTCAGTATATCTCCAACTAACATGTTTTCGTTGGAGAAAAAAATATTCATAAAAATATTCATAAAAAAAATGAAAGTGAAAAAATATTCATAAAAATTTAAAAACTGAGTTCTCTCAATTTTTCTTATTTTCAGCGTTTATATTCGATTCTTGGAAAGAAAACAAAAACAAATAAAGGTTGAATTAAACTAAACAACTACAAAGTTAAAACTGTTCCCTTGAATCGGCAAAAATCACAATGGTTGCTAATTAGCAGAAACTCGATATTGTAAACAAATAGAAATAAAAAAAAATTTAAAAATAAAAATAATTGTAACAAGACAGTTTTATGGGAAATAGTTATTTTAATCTTTGCTCGATTTAAGTACACCAAAAAATTGACTTCCTGCCACTTGTAGTTCTTAATAAATTTTGTCTTTTTATTATTTGTCCTAAACTCTGTTCCGTCATCAATTTACTCAAGCTCATTAAGTATGTTATGCGTTGTTTCCCACTGTCGCTCTTGCCTTCAATCTGCCCTGTAAGTATCGGATTTTCCAAGCTTTCCTTTCTCATTATGCACCCCAGAAATTTCAACTCCCTTCTCGATGTTAAGTATAAGTTTCCTTTTCGTTTCCATTTACTCTAAAACCTCGTCGTTGCGCACATGTTAGGTCCTTGGTATCCTCAGTATCCTTCTGTAGAACCATATGTTTGTTGATTCAAGTCTTTTCTCCATTTTTGAAGAGATTGTCCATCATCGGAGCCGAATTTAGGACAAATAAGGCTCTGTGCTAGTTAAGTTATCAGGTCCCTTACTTGGTCTAAAGGAGGTAAGCCCAGCATGCCTATTGAACCATGGAAGTAAGATGGGCTGTCTCTGGCCAACGGGGCCCTGTGCTTAAGCACAACTAACCACAATGGTAAATCCGGCACTTCCAGTATTCACTTCCATACAAGAAGACAGATGTCACGTAACAGTTCAGTATTCTTTTCTTTGTTTCTAACAAAGTTTTTCTGTCTCTTAATACACTATTAGGCTTTTGGAAGGCATCTTTGGCTATCCCAATTCGTCTCCGGATTTCAGTGTCGCACTTGTAGCGGGCCCCCCGAGCGGGCCCGTATCACACAAGGGTGAATGAGGTCACAAGAATCCCGCTAACATTTTTGAAGACATTAAATCTTACGGTGAAACAATATAGACGACAGAACGAGGATATATATGATATATGCTAATTTATTCTAGAAAAAGAAATAAAAGTGGTCGGACGGTAGAGACGCAGAAATTCTAGTGCAGGCATTGATGGTCGAGGTTGGTGTTGGTAGTTGCCAGGATGATCGCTGTTGGAGTTGATGTTGGTTGTTGCCAGGATAATCACTGTTGGTTGTTGAAGTTGATTGTTGGCCGGGATGATCGCTGTTGGTTGTTGCAGTTGATGTTGGTTGTTGGCAGGATCATCGCTGTTGGTTGCTGAAGTTGATCGTTGCTGGGATGCCACTTGTTGGTTGTTGGTGGGTTGCCAACTTGACGTGTTAAGAAGGAAAGAAGAGCTGGCGTTGTTCAGGCATGTCACAGGTCCAGTGCAGGCGTTGCGTGTTTGCCGGTCGAGTCCGATATTAGTAACCTCCCGTATTAATCACTAACATAGTGTACGGGAAAGGTTAAGAACGACGTGCGGGCAGCCAGTAGCGACGGAATGGCGAGAGTTGAACAGAAGCCAGGAGTAGGCGAAGGAGAGAGAGAAAAGTTTCCAACTATCGTCAAGTTGGCAGACAAAAAAATGGGAGCGTAACTTAATACGCAACCCGTTGATCGACGTCCCTGGCCGACGAAGGCCAGGGCCTACGTATCCGACCGTTTCAGTCGCCGAGGTATTTACCCGATTTACCCAGGGTCAGGATGTGACACAAGGTCGGTTTAACGTGGGAGGCTCGAGTGTTTCCACTCAAAGGGCCAAAAGGTCCAAAACTGGTCTTAACATGTCCAAGCTGGTCAGAGCCTAGTCAACTGGTTAAAACTTGTCTTAGCTAGTCAGGCCAAGCCAGTCCAAACTAGTCGTAGCCGTGATCGAATCTCAGCCAAAGGCCGAGAAACGATCCTTATTTGTCAAAACTGGGCGAAATCCGCCAAAGCGGATCAGTCGCCGATGGGGATTTATTTCGTAAAAAATACAAAATTGTGGCACAAGGCCGAAAAGATGGAGGGGGTAAAAGGCGGGTCTTCACTAACTATCTTATACCTAGCTAATTTGATTCACGACCCATTCAGACATTACAATTTACTCATTCACCATAAGAACTCGTCCGTCGCCAATCGATCCTCCATGCACCATAATCACCAAAATGCATTTAGTGAGAAGCCACTGTCTTGTGACAAGGGAGACCAGCACGTTTAAATTGGATAAGCTAACAGTAAAGTGTCTATAATAAAATACGTCGAGGTTAGCTAAAGGGAACTACAACCTCAAACCTATCAAGAATTATATTGACAAACTAGGTTTGTAATATAACTAACTAAAAAGGGGACACTAGTCTCTGCACAGGTTAACAGTGTATAGGGAGCACAAACGAGAGGTCAAGGTCAAAATGACCTGTTCCTCTGCCGGTTTAAGGATCTTTAGGAGGTAACTCGAGAACACTTTAATGGTCTCTGTTAGAACACTTCCCAGATTTTTAAAAATTTTTGTACGTGTTTTGAATTTGGTATTTGATTTGTAATTTTGGGCTCATTCTTTTACTAACAACCCTGCATTCTGTCTTATTTTTAATCCTTTCTTCTCGCTTTCCTTCGCTATCTTCTGTATGAGATTTTGTAATTTTTTTCGTATCTGCTATCAATACTCTGTCATCTGCATATCTTATGAAGTTAAGATTGTGTCCGCTAATAATAAACCTGATAGGATTTCTAATTCTCTCAGAATCGCCTCACTAGATAGGTTGAATAGGTTAGGCTGATGGACGGCACAAATTTGTATTGACAGTTTTAGACAGAATTTCTATTTTATCTTTTGTAAAATAGTTATTTTTTCAAGTGAAATTATTTTTCAAGTGCAAAATATTTTTTTTAAATTTTTTCAAGTGAAAATATTTTTCAAGTGCAAAATATTTCGCATGAAAAGCTGAAATTATTACAAATATGCACATCTGTAGTTAATGATAATAATAGCCCATCTGTGGCAGTGAGACTGTGAGGTGGTTAAACATTAATTCTAAAGAGAGAAAAACGGTTAAGCCCAAAATGACTTAGACTGATCCAAATTGATCAGCGTGTCTCTACCGTTCACTTTTCGATGATCAGGCAAACCAAATAGTCTTGAATTCGTTTTTTTTTTTTTTTTTTTTTTTTCTTATATGCTGGATCAGTTACACAACAGTCTCTGGCAATGGAATGTGAAGATTCTTTTTCCGGTTGTTTTTTTTTTTTTTTTGTTTTTTTTCTTCTTAATTTGGGAGAGACTCGCCATATCCCACCTGTGAGAGATAATTTGAAGTATGTAAAATCATTCTTAGAGAAGGGGAGGTAAAATATGATTTTGTAGAATTATAACAAGTCCATCGCTTTAAGCTCATCTTTTTTTCTCTTATCTCTAAGAATTAAATATATTATTATTAAATGTCGATTGTATTGTATACAAATTTTGAATCTCGCCTAACGCGTGATCATGTTTTTAGTTTCGTTTTTGTATTTTTTACTTGTTGTTTGGATTTACTCAATTTGTTCTACACTTTTCTTCAACTTGCAACAAAAATCTTTTATCATAGTAAAATCACTCGGCCCTATGTCCTTACCAAAGTAAGGACATGGCCGTCCAACACAGCATACACACATCATGCTTCGTCATGTCTCGCAGATAATTACTAGACTCTGGTGATGATAAAGTTAATTTGTTTTTTTTTTTTTATATATATATATATATATATATATATATATATATATATATATATATATAATTATTTATTTAAAATATGATTCCAAAACGCTACATAAGAAGTCTCATGTTTCAAAACTAGAGCCGAAAACTTCAATATAATTATTTAAATTAAATTGAGTTAAAATAACCTCTGTTCCATCCTCAAGCGAAATTTTTTTTTTTTTGGAATAACGTATATCTGAAATTTACGTGTTTTAAAAATTGAAATCAAAATTTCCATGGTAACAACTATGAATTGTTTAAATTGGGTAGGGAGTGTTGGGTTGTTAATAATAAGTATCAGTATAGAGTTACTTTCATAGATGTCAAGTCAGGGAAAGGTAGGGTGTCTAAACTTTAAACGGAAGATGTATTAACCCTCGTCTAGTTTGTATGTCTATGGAGATTTATTTATTTTTTTATTTTATTTTTTTATGAAAGGATTTGTGCATATAAAAAAAACTGTCGTAACGTTTGTTTTTTGACGACTTCATAAAGGGTTATCTTTTTGTAGGGTATTTAAACTATTTATTTGGGCTATGGATTATGAAGGTGTTATATTGTATGCATGTTTTTAGTTAATTATTCAAACCATGAATCTGATGATTGGGCTATGGATTAAACAAGTTATTATACTTTATGCTTTTTTTTTTTTTTTAGCTAATAATTTAAACCAAAAATCTGATGATGTCTATAAAAAACCGTTAACTCGTATCTATTGTTTAATAGATTATTATTATTTAGAAGCTTAATAATGTGCAATTTTACATGGAGGCACAAAGGGCATGGGTCATCCCAAGTTTTACATGTTCTAGCCTTGTTCATAATTTTCCATTTAACTTTAGGTGTTCTATTTGTTTCCTTCAGACGCCAAAAATATTTAGATAGGGAAGTCTGATTTCTTTTGTTTATACTAAGGGACTTTGGATTATTTACCTAACCAGTTCCTTCCTATTTTCTATATATTTTCACATATCACTTTTCATATTTGACAAATGTTAAGGAATATCATTTTCATTTGACGAATGCCAAGGAATATAATTATTTTTTCTTCAGATTTTATTTTATTTATTTAATTATTTTAATAGCCCCGTCAATATCTTCTTGAAATCATGAAAAGTACATTTTTCACAAGAAATATATGACGTATTATTAATATATCTTCATATTACACAATAAGTTTTAAAACGCTGAAAATTAAGAAAAGAATTATGCAAGAAATATAATCTGGGATAAATTAAAAGAATGCGCGTATATAACGTATCGGTTATCGACGGAAAGTGGGCTCGGCGATACGAGTTCAAATTCCAACCGAGTTTATAGGGGTCACTTTCACATATATTCCCTTGAGAAATCTATGAATCCATCTCTTCTTTCTCCACCTATGAATTAAATAGCAAGGCAAACTGGGATCCGTAACCTTTTTTTTTTTTTAACTAGTCTAGAAAAGGATAACTCTTAAAATCCATTTGGGCGTGAGGTTGGCGACTCCACATCATAAATTCTTACCTGCTAGAGAAACCATTGCAGAAATAACTAATGCAGTGAGACTGTGGCCCCACTACTCCACATGGTAGTAGTCTAATGCCTCTAAGAGAGCACAGGAAAAAATCATGTTATTTCAAACAATCACGTGACTGTCTAGTACCTTTTTCATCAGCAAAAGATGAGCCAGTAACTGAATTTTTAGATGAATAATAATAATAATAATAATAATAATAATAATAATAATTATTATTATTATTATTATTATTATTATTATTATTATCCACTATTTACTCGACTTATTGCTCTCATCTTGGTCCTTACAACATTTCGGCCGTTTAACTCTCTGGCTTTCTTCAGGTGGGAGTCATATTTGTTAGCCTTCTTTAAATCTTTTTTTTTGTTTTTGTTTTGTAAAGAGTTCTATTTAATTCACGAGGATGAATTGTTTTCATTCCGCTGTCCGTGTTAAGGGAAAGATAAGTCGAATCAACTCTACTTAGTTTGTAGAGGATTATTACTCCGCAGATGATTGGCAATTGATAGTGGACCTAGAGACTCAGCTGAAGTTCCCCAGGCACATAGCCGTAACATCGCTCAGACTGGATCTGATAGAATAGCGAATTTCTTTTTAGAAAGTGCTAGTATAGGATAGATTTGGGTTGGGTACGCGTGTAGTCAAATAGTTAGTATCGCTATGGGATTAGTATGTAGAACATTCGATTAAAAACTATGCAATGAAGATACCAGCTCACCTCGTTATGGATTCCGGAAGTAGTAGAGTGAAGCTAAACCGGATGAAGTAAAAAGACAACACTATATAGAAGAGGAGCGTGGAAAGCCCTGTTTTCATTGGCTGGCGTTGACTGACATGTCAAATGGGAACGGTCGAAGTCCGACCTTGCTCGTGTTTTGATTCCTGTTTTGCAATGTCGCAATGCGTAGCACGACGCTTTCAAGGAGGCGGCCTGACTCGTCTTGAATCAGGTCAGGGTTGCTGTTGGAGCCGATATGATGCAAAACCCGAAATCGGCTATGAGGACAGTGCATCATTGAAGGCCACGCTTGATGCATCTAAAATGTATTATTTAGCTATACAATACAACATTGGGGTTACCATCTGTAGAGGTACGTCAGGATTAGCTACAATTTGTAGAGTGAATTCGGTTGCGTGTTCAAAGTAACGTAAATCCTCGATATATTTAAATTACTTCAACGATTTACAGAGCAATAAGCAAAATGAGAAATTACACAAAACAATATTATATAACAACAAACAAATTTTCATTTATATAGCATAAGAAAAAATACAACGATTTATTTTGAAATGAATTCAGATTTGTAAATGAAATCTTTGTGGTGTCTGTTTACTTTAAATCTTTGTATAAACTCTTTTTGAAGTGTTTCGAATGCAGTTTGTGAGTTTAAGTGAAAGATTGTATGTTGAAGTTGTGATGAAAAGTTCACAAAGTCAGTGAAAGTATTAATCTGTTATTATTATTTATTCTGTGGAATTTAAACAGTTTTGTGCAATGTAAATTTTCAATGTAGTTTGGAATAAATTTAATGGTAAAAGTTATCTTTTTTTTACCGTTTTTTTGCCAAGAAATACTGTTGAATCGTTTGAGCAAATTCAGAAGAGAAATAATGTTCTGTGATTGACAACTTGAAGTGACAAGCAATTCTCTGCTGTGTAATAAAGGAAGTTGAATGTGAAGATGAGTGAGTGATGTCTGATGATTTAGATTATGTTAAAAGTAACTTTAAAAACTTCAGATGATAAAGTGACATGGATTTCTTTAGCAACTGGTCTGTGGTCACGATGCTCACAAGCGATATGAGTTTGCCTGCTGAATTTATTTACTTGGGTAGATACGTGATAGGCTCCAGAAAATTAGCACCAAAATATTTAACTCGATCATGAGATGAAAAATAGATGTGCGTGGGTGGATGGTGACGCCCATTTGCTTGTTTATGAACCAACGAGCAAGCGAATTCTTGGAAAATATATGTGGAGCTGGTTTTGTACAAGAATATCGCTGTGATCCACTTTTAGACGGTTTTTGCACAGATTTTTAACAAAATCTCGTAGTGATCCACTTTTAGATGGTGTTTGCACAAAAGTATAGAATTACGATTCTAAAAGTTAATTCATCTTTGTAATGTTACTTTTCTCTCTCACTCAACATGACTTTTAGCATCACCTAACCCAAAGATTGAACTCGCAACTACCAGATAATTTGATTTGTTTAACTAATGCCTTAATCCATTAAGCTCTATCTCCCAATTCAATGACTGAAACTTGCTTGATACCTAATATCGCTTGTCTGATAATTGAAATAGAGTGTATGATTTTTACATTGCAGGTAATGTAATTAATGGTGGAAATTTTTAGTCTTAAGCTATCCTCTATCCACAAGACCTTTTTCCGTTACCAGCTGATTTGGAATCACTCCATGATTTTATCCGTGACACCACTTGGACTGACATCTTTAAACTCCTAATTGAAAATTGCGCCACTGAGGTTTCTTCTTGGATCAAAGCCAGCATGGTCACGTTCATCACTTCTTGGAAATACCAGATGAAACCCTAATCCTCTCCATGGTTCACACCAGCATATTCGATCTCTATAGCACACAGGAAACACTATTTTCGGCTATACCAGCGTAACGGCTTTCGTCACAATAGACGCATATTCCATGCTGCTCGCAATAAATGTAAGCGAGTCCTCGAAGGAGCAAAGCCCCTGTTTGCCGAGAGAATGAGACACCGCATAGTCTCTAATAACTTTGGCTCTCATAATTACAGGCGACTCTTTAATAGGGGATTAAATAAGTGTATATATTCCTCTCCTTTTCAATCTATATGAAGTATTATCATCATCTCCTGATAAAGCTGAATGCTTTGCCCATAAATTCTTCTCAAACTCTTGACTCATCCGGAATATCCCTGCCTAACTTCCCTCCTAGAACTGAGTCTCTGTTGAGTGATTCACACATAACCCCCTTCCATGGTTTCTGCTGTCATCTCTAACCTAGATCTCCACAAAGCATGTGGACCTGATGGTATCCCTGTAATAGTCATTAAGAAGTGTGTCCCCGAACTGGCTCCTGTTCTCTCTAAACTGTATAATAAATGCCTCGCTGCCTCCTCTTTCCCGCCTGCTGAGAGTCATCATCTGTTGTTCTTTTTTTAAGAACTCTCGTGAGTCGCCCGACCCTTCCAACTATTGGCCTATTAGTTTTCTACCTCTTTTGGGGAAATTCGTAGAGGCTCTAATAAGTTCTGAATTGGTTCAACATTTTTCACCGCATGGACTTTTCTCAGACAAGCAATATAACTTTTGTTTCTCCAGGTCAACTGCTGATGTACTGACGGTATTTGAGAAAAGAGTTTATCGTGCGCTAGATAAAAACAGTGAAGCCCGGGCTGTTACATTGGAGATCTCGAAAAGTTACCGTGTCTCCGGACACTTTTTAAAACTGATCTAGTATTTCCTATCGTGAATGGCCACTCGTATAGATCCTTTCATACTAACGCAGGTGTCACCTATGCTGACGACAGAACAATTTACTCCTGAATCGATAATAAAACTTATCAGTTTGACAAGATAAAAATAGCAGTCGATGTCCAAAACGACCTCAAGACCGTAGTTAACTGGAAGCAAAAGATGCGTTGTTAATTTTAACGCCTCCAAAACTAAACTTCATCTGAGAGACCCTTTGCTGCCATACATCAGCATGGCTGATGCTATCCTCCAGGAAAGTGACTCATTGCACCTTCTCGGACTCATGTTCTCTGCTGATATGAAGTGGAAAGATTATATTGAATCCATTATTAGGTGAGCTGCTAAGGAATTCGGTTCACTATGTCGGGTGAGACAATTTTTTTTCTCCAGAAGTTATCTTACATATCTATATCTATTATTATTCGTCCATGCTTAGAATATTGCTGTCACATATTGTCCAGCGCCCCTGCTATTTACCTTGAGCTCCTTGATAAGACCCAAAGAAAAATCAGCGATATTATTGGTCCTGATCTGGTGGCTCAGCTCAAGTCATTTTCCCACGGCCGTAAGGTTGTCTCTCTATGTCTTTTTATAAATATTTTCATGGTAATTGTTCAAATGAGCTCCTTGCTATGGTACCTAGAGTTTTTTCAAATTTAAGCGTAGCACTAGACTGGCGTCGAGATCTCATCAATTTACAGTTTAGCTAGCTAGATGTGGCCGTAATTTCTATGCTAACAGTTTCTTCTCTCGCACCTCTCGCTTGTGGAACTCCCTTCCGGTTCATTGCTTTCCAGCCAACTTTAATCTTCAAAAATTTAAATGCAATGTCAATCAATATCTACTGTCCACCTAATTACTATCTTCTCTTTCTGCTCATTAATGTTTCTATTCCTAATTCTTCCACACTCTATGCTAGGCCCATTGAGGATGGTGTTGTTTACCCCTTCATAGTTTGCTAGTTTTGACAAGATATTGTTAGAGATTATCAAGCAGCCATAAAAACAGGAATTTATAAAAATTAAATGCTATATGTATTTTTCAAGAATAAAATCATATCAGTTTTGTTTGATAAACAATCATTCAGTCAGTCAGTTTTGTGCCATGCGTGATACACGCTTAAGCGACCATATGTCTTTCGATACATGACTAACGAGGCAGATTCTTTTTCTCGCAGTAGGTTGCCATTTCTTTCTGCGGTAGAGCAGTTACTATCCAAGGCTATAGGACCCAGTCTGTCCTTCTATTTACCCAGAGCTGGGAGGATTCATACCTTTCCTAAGACCATTAGCACGTCATTACTAAAGTAAATACCAATCGGATGTAGTTGTAAACATACCAGGTGATATTTTTTGACAATTTAGAAAATAACAATGAAAACTCCATTCACCACACCCGCAAATTCAAGTAAAAGATTTCCGTGAGCTAGTGTGAATTTATTTTCTAACTAATGAAAAACTTGCATTAAAAAAGTTCACACATCTATGTGAAATTAGATTTCCGATCTCCTTACGGATATAAGAATAGAAACCTACTGTTTTTCAAGGCTCAAAACAATTTCGGAGACCAGTTTGATCTAAACGTGCCTTGCCCCCGCACCTACGCTGACTAAGGTCTTGTTCACGCACACAATAGAAGGGAATAACCAGCAGCTGCCGACTAAGCCTTTGTCTACGAACTCATTATACTGACCGTCATAAAATAAGCCTGGCCACACATTTCACATCACACTAAAGAATGCTTAATTATTTCATAAACAAACTTCAATGCAAGGAGAACTGAACATTTTATTGTGATTGGATATTTTTGAAAAGAATATATAAATGAAATGTTATTCCAACTCACGTTCTACTGTTACTTTTCTTCCAGAAAGTAACCGTTTATATGTTTCATTTAAAAGATGTGTTGTTGTTGTTGTTGTTGTTGTTGTTGTTGTTAAATGTTTGGAATACCGACACTCAGATAACAACAAAAACCTGTTTAGACGGATCCCAATAAGCTTCCCGCCTTTCTGTCCGTTTTTCACTCTTTCTCTCTTTTCTAAATATGCTGGAATGACAA
Organism: Acanthosepion pharaonis; assembly: GCA_903632075.3. Lineage (NCBI taxonomy): Eukaryota > Metazoa > Mollusca > Cephalopoda > Sepiida > Sepiidae > Acanthosepion > Acanthosepion pharaonis. The sequence continues at coordinate 661,411 of CAHIKZ030000551.1, forward strand.
CGCCAAACCGGATCCTGTCCCAGGCATGGGAATATCTTTCTCCTTGGTAACTAAACTTTTTCACACACGCTCGTACAAGTGTATCACCCATATAATTCATAATGTATAATGTTTTCTTTCTTTTGTACTCATACTTGTGTATTTTCTCTCTCTTGTTACCCAGTTATATAAAAACTAAGATATAAAATATCACCTTGTTGAAATCCATTATATTTCCTCATAGCCGTCATTCACATGGGAAAAAATATTTTTGCCACTGCTTTTAGCCAAATTATATTTAGTGTCTGTAATATTATGGCGACCGCCGATATGATTTCAATATGCACCTACTGCAACAATGGTGACCATGACTAGATTTTAGCATACACATACCGCAACAAATTTATTAATTACAGGTATATGCACAAGATGAAGACACTAGTCTTAGTAGATCAGTTTATAATAATGTAATTTTGTCAGTCATATTTACGTAGTAATGGTCTATAACACCTTTCACATTCAAAGACGAAACACCAAAATGATTTATCTGGCTTGGTTGTGTCTGAATATCAGGTAAATTTATTGAAACAAAGCAAGTTCAGTTCAACATTGACGACAATTCCAGAAACTATAAACAATTTTTTTTGCTATCCTCTGCCAGCCGCAATGATAGAGAAAGCATTATCCTCGAACCATCGCCAGTGAGACACGCTGCAAGAGCCACTCCGTTTCACGAGGCTCGTCATTAATCGAGACGCAATCGCTCCAATCCTCCGAATATTAAGCTAAAATGGAAAAAAAAGTTCTTAAAAATTATGAAAAGTTTGCAGCAAATATTTGATGACTGTGTACATTTTTATATTTTCCACTCGAATTTTCTCATCAGTGGTAATATTCTTCTTCGTTATGTGCCGTGTCCACTCCGGACGTAGGCAATGATGGCTCGCCACAACTTCCCGTCCGTTGTTGCTCTTAATAAACTTTGTCTTTCTGTTATTTCTCCTAACAGAAAGCGGTAATATGGGGATAGAAAAATAAATGAATAAATAAATAAAAAAATTAATAACAAGGAGACTAAAATTTCCCCATTTCTAAAAATAAATATTCAGAATCACCAGACTACATAGCCATATTTCAATCAACCAATCAGAAAGCTTTCACGAGCCGGATAAAAGACCGCGAGACAATCATAAGCGGAGAGGAACTTCCGAAGCGGATCTTTGGATATGTATATAATGAGATTGAAAATCAACCTAAATCAGAATCGATGAATCTATTTTTATCAATTCTCCGATGCTGCGGTCATCGTAACATAACCAGAACAGAAATGCAATATTTGCATGACCGGTTGGCGATCCGAGACATTGTTCTACTACATTTGAAAACGCACATCCTTTCTTTTCATCACCTTTTAAACAGTTACATTTGAAAATGCATACTTTCTTTCACCCACATTGTTAAGCAGGCGATTACTATACTTGGATATATATATACACACAAATACATATACATGTTTACTTTCTCTCAGACTTTTTCTCTTTCTTTTTTATATATCGTTCATAAAATCATCCTGAACGCCTGGAATGCTGGGAGAGTTCCAGCGGACTGGAAAGATGCCATTGTACAAAGGTATAAATAAGTTGTGTGTGCATTATAGTGGTATAGCTTTACTTTCGCCTACGGGTAAAATCCTAGTGTGAATTCAACTGAATGCTCATATTGTGGATACGATACTGCCAGATTCACAATGTACTTTCTGGCCTAATAGGGAAAAGATGGATATTATTTTCACAGTGAGACAAATCCAAGATAAGTCGCATTAACAAGAATGGCCTAGTTCAGGTTTTTATAGATTTTACCAAGGTCTTAGACACTGTAACCAGAAAACTTATGGGGAAGATTTTGAGTCGCTTTGGCTGTCTATTTTTTATTTTGCAGATATTATCCATTCGTTTCATACTGGCATGGACATAAATGTTAACGTTGATGTTTTACTTTCAAAATCCACCCAGGTACGAAAAAGTGTCGAAAAGGAGACCGTATAATACCTATAGTGTTTTCCATTTATTTTCTTTTGTTCTTCTCCATGCCTATAAGGACTGTGACCAGGGTTTATATATATTTGTTATTATACAACTAATAAAGACTTTCTATATGCCGATAAGTGTGACTTCAAAGCTTTCGGCCTTACTGTCAACCTGGATATTACAGTGGTAATGTTCAAACCTGCTCCGGGTTCATCTTACATCTAACCATCAATATTTGTTGATGGCCATAAACCGAAGTTAGGTAGACAAATTTAAATACCTGTAAAAACTATGGGCAAACATTGCACATTTGATAAAATATATGATCGTATGATGAAGGCAAGTGATGCTTTTGAAATTTTAAATGATCGAGTCTGGTCTCAGCAAGGACGTAAGAAACGCACAAAGATGGCAGTCTAAAATGCCTTTGTGTTGACGTGGCTTCTGTAATCCTGTGAGACATGGGTTGTGTACAGCAGACACCCAGGGAGATTCTACGAACACTGTTTAAGATCGATTTTTGGCATCCCCTAGATGACCCACACGCCAGGCACTGTAGTTCTTAAAAAAGCCAATGCAATCAATAACAAAGTGTACATTCATCACCACAGGCGTCCCTGGACAAGCTATATCATTCATCTTGACAACAGCAGAATAATCAAACAAAGGCCCTACGGCGAGTTGCTCCACGGCACTCGACACAAGCATAAATCAACGAAGTGCTATAAGGACCGCTTAAAAGAGTTTCTTGAAGCCTGCCATATAGAAGCCCCTGAGTGGGGAAACTGTTGCTTGTGATCGAAATAAATGGATGCTTACAATTTATGATGGCATTAATGTCTTCTAAGAACATGTAGTAAGATGTGCAAATGTGCAGTTAGGAAAGGGGAAATAATTGATCCAGCAATCCAACAATTTACATGTGATGAATGCTGAGTATGTCCCTCCAATGAAGGTCTCTTTAACCACAAGAGAGTCACAAATTACGATCAGTACTATGCTGATAATAACATGTGGAGTGTATCAGAAAACCTACAGAAGCTGCACCGGTCTCACCCGTGAAAAAATCTACGAACAACTTGAATATAATTTACAAAACAGTCCAGGTACTCTATAGAACAGCTTAGTTTGCCACGTCTGAAATAAGCATTCCAAACTATTTGCTAGCTTCAAGAGCAATTGCCGTTCTCACGAAAACCAATCACATTGATAAAACGTTAACGAATGTCATACTTATTTAACGAGTCGACAGCCAACATATATGTGAGCGCGAATTTCATTGTCAGTATTACAATATAAACTGCGTGTGTTGAAGAAACAAATAAGTCTGAACAGGGCTCTGCAACAGGGATTAAATAACCACCCTAGAAGTCTTTGGTGTACTTAGAAACGAGTATTCAGCCATTATGTATGTAAGTTCGTAAGGAATTACTGTAAATATGATAAATAATTTTAATAATAAAAACTCCCTCCGAATCAATAAGACCAGTAAAGCATTTGGAAAACTGGATAGATGTCTATGGTCTCAGCATGGAATTTCGATTGCAACGAAGTTGAAGGTTTAGAATAGTGTAATGTGAGACCTGGATTTCTTACTGGAGAAAGATCGTTTTTCACATTATGAAAAAGCAGGAAGGGAATTCTCGGCACGGGTGTACAATAAAGAACCACGTCATCGTTAAGTGTGATTTTCACAGGATCACGTCATTTCCTTTTTATATTTTAATCTTCCCACTATCTTTATTATTCCCATTTTATAGGATGTGCTGCGTGACAATGCATTTTGCGAGTGTTTATTGCAACTTATTATAATTATTTATAACATGAATTACGAGTTCGTAACTCTTATGACGATATTGAATCATTATTGTAAAACATCCCATGGAGTTAAGAATTCCACCTGGGCTTTGGGATATTTTTTTCACCAGTAGTAATTTTGGTTCATTTTTTATTTTAAAAATATGTCTGTTGACATGACATTACATTTTGGTTCTGTATCAATTTTAAAAACAGTGGCTACTCCACATATAGGTAGCGTAACGTACCATGTGTTAATTTGTTCCTGACTTGTGTTGGTAATTTCACAAAATTGTACTTTATTACTTGTACCAATTTCTTTTATTGTATGTAGTTTGGTTCTGCAACAAACTGGAAAATGATTTGTTTTTTACATTTATTACATATTTTCCTTTTCAGGGACAGTATGCGTAGTATACGTTCTATTACACATTGAATAAGGGAATACTTTTCTGCTCCGTTGCTGATAACTTTTATTTCTAAAGACACTTTGATGATTTATTTTTATTTTCATTTTATTAATTCGACGTTTTATAGCCTGTCCTTTGTTTTATAACATGTTCAAATGTGATGGCTTTTTCTCACGCTCTCTCCAAAGCGAAATCTGAAACTTTTCCGAGACGTATTTACCAATCAGGCCAATTACAAATCTGCAAATGCACAATGTTCTGGTTATTCATATAGCGCTCTAGTGTACATATCAATTGTTTCTCACGTGCTCGTACGCTCGTAAAAATATATATATATATATATATATATATATATATATATATATATATATATATATATCTTCTAGACTCGATGAATTACTTAACTACTGGCTCGTTGCAGAGGGGGGAATCACAGTCCTATAGTTAAGGGAAACTCGGATGAGTTCCACCACGGAATATATGTTCGAGCGGCGCTATATCGAGTCTAATTAGTTATCTCTTCGACATCGAGACCCGTTGGTACAGTTGGTATGACGTTTTCCTGATATCGTAACTGTCCGGGGTTTCTATTCTCGGTAGTGGATGTGTACTGCTGATGAGTCCCAAATATAGGACGAAACGGCCGTCCAGTGCTTTCTGCATTCTGTTGAGGTTTCTTCTAGACTCGATGAATTACTTAATTATGATATATATATATATATATATATATATATATATATATATATATATATATATATAATAGGTTTGAAACGGTACAAAAAGCGTATTAAGGCATTAAAACTAGAAATGTAGTATTGTAGGCCATGATAAGTTTAAAATAAAACACACACCAGTCGACCGGTTTCGTCCCCTCTCGTCAGAACTGTTAACGGGGAATTTAGATTATGAGGAAAAGAAAAAGTCTGTCATGGGTGACATGAATGAATGGACAGGGAAGGAATTCATCGATGGTTCCTGACCGCTACCCAGTCCCTCATATTCACGACTTTGCATCAGGATTGCAGAACGCATATTCTCCAAAATCGATCACATCAAAGCATATCACCAAACCCCTGTAGCCACTGACGGCATTCCCAAAACGGAAGTACCAACACTATTTGAGCTATATAAATCTACGAGTATGCCATTCGATCTAAAGAAAGTCGTACAAACATTCCAACGCCGCATCGATGAAGTCATACCTTTCGTATACGCGTACGTCATCGATATTATAGCAGCTAACGCTAATATCAATGGACAGAACCAACACTTTCACTAAGTATTCCAAAGATTGACACATTTTGATTTCTGGAGAAGTTGAAATAAATATACCTTTGGATGTGGAGGCACGGTGGGGTAATCGGATAGTCGTATTCAAATTCCAATCAAGGTCATTACATTTCAGTTACATGCTAATAATTTTCGGAAAGATATGAATTCATCTCTCCTCTCCAATCCTAACTATGGGTAAATATATTGGGTTATATAGCCTTTGTTTGCAACCGGCCTAGGAGAAGGTCAAGACTTGGGGATGGTTGTTTGGGTTACGGATTGAGGGCGACTTATGCATGCCACATTCCGAGGTCTTCGACTGTCGGTGGAGAAATTGGAGAGGGGATAGGCACCGCCAATCTGGAAGCCTACTGAAAGAATCATGAGGATGAAGAATCAGGCAACACCATGTCGGATCAGATTGTTAGTTTCTTCTGCCTTGCTCCCTACACCAACGACTGAAGCAGTTGAGGGTTTGATGATGAAGATGATGATGACTTTTTGTTCACCCAGCATCAATTTCCTTGAGCATAATATCAATGCCTCTCATCTATGTCGGAGAAGATCAAATCCATCCCAGACTTTCTTGCACCAATCATTATCCGACATTTAAGTGTGTTAGTAAATTTTTACGGAAGATTTGTAGCAAATTGTTCATGCACACATTCTACATTGACAAAACAAGTATAAAATTCTAGAATAGGCCACGTTACACGTACAAATGCTAAATTCCGCATTTGGTAATTTTATGAAACAGTTGTATATTGACAATGTTCCGGATACAAAAATCTTACTGACCACAGACACATCTAAGTTATATGAGCAGCCATCGTTAAGACATAGCAAAACTTACTCGTTATCCATTTTTATGAATAAATGGCCCTTTTTAAGTTTTTATTCAAAAATGTATTATACTCTTATAGTGATCTCCACTGATTTGCCGAAAAATGGCATACCTATATACTTTAAAATTAATTTAAAAAAGGAAAAATCGTTCTTGAAGCTTTCTCCTTTCTTTTTCTCTTAGCTTTAATTCAAAAGTAAATGAATAAATTTATTATACTCAATAAGCAAAATACTTTAGTATATTTAAAACAGAATTTATATTGATTGGAATAGACTTTGGGGGGGCGGGTCCAGTAAAAAAAAATAAATCGATGATGTTTGCTATTTTGAGACATTTGTATACAAAAGTTAAATACTCCGTCTTAAAATATATTTGAATAAAATTAGAAAATGTAATATTTACTTAATCTAATTTTAAATAAACGTTGCTTACTTTCTTAGCAGAAAAAAACGTAGTAGAAAATAAGAAACGCATTTCTTAACCATAGCAACTCGTTTGTCAGGCGTTGATTAATGGTATTTGACAGCTGAGGTCAGGAGACGTCATCGGATGGCTGAACAGAATTGACAAATTTTATGTATTTTAAGTGAACTTAGGTAAGTAACCTAACCAGTAATTTTTGCAAATTAACAAATATTTTAAGTAATCTAATATTTTATTAATTATTAGGTACTTTATCTTTATGGTCTTACGTTTGAAGATGCTTTCTGGAAAAATAATAATATTTAATAGTATATAACAATAAAATTAATTTAAAATTTCATAACTAAGATAATATAAAAAATTAATATAACATAACATTTCACAAATAAGAGAGGTACCAATAATTTTTACGTACATTTCTTATGAAATTTTATGGTATTTTATTTATTATTAGTTTTTATATTATCTCGGTCAGGAAATTTTGAACAACACGTGACTTTTTAAGGATAATGTTATGCATAAACATCCGTAGATATAAATAAAATGGCATGTTTACACTTCCATAAACATTTAAACAATGCAAAATTCTTTTTTTTAAATACTGGTCGTTTGCAGAATGTAATATGCTTTTAGATTTATGATTAGTAAAAATCGTTTTATTTAACGAAAGTACATTGAAACTGAATTTTAAAAGATTTAACTTTATAAATTACTAGCAGTGGAGCCCGGCGTTGCCCGGGGATGTAACAGTAAGAGATGGATCAAGTATCGACCATCATAAAGACTGAAAAATAAAATTGACAAAGATTATTGTTTAAGGTTGACGGACACGCATGTCTTAATTAGTTTTTTTTTTTGTTTTGTTTTTTTTTGTTTTTTTTTACGAATTGGTCAAACCCAAACTCAAACAAAAACATTGTTTTCAATCGTTATGAGTCTACCGATTGAATAGAATTTTATTATAAACAATTGCCTTGTAAATGGAATTTTTAAAGCATTCTGAATGTAAAAATAAAGAAAAAAGTGTGCGAGACAATAAGAAACACTACCTGCCCGCAAAAAGTGAAGTTTTGTTGAAATCGGTTGAAAAATGTAGGAAATCCGATCCCATATATAAACGAACACACACACACACACACACACACACACACACAACCAACCAACCAACCTGGGTTTTATAATAAGTATAACTCGATATGAGTTGTCCTCCTTTCATTCTCGTGACAGTGATGCCTCTTAATCGTGTTTTCAAATTGATTTCGTGCAAAAACAATTGTTTTTCCAATTTTTGGCGCTGTCAGAACCACCGCAAGGTAATTTTACGTAGTCCTGTGAAGTTTTGTTGAAATCGGTTGAAAAATATAGGAAATCCGATCCAATATATAAACGAACACACACACACACACACACACACACACACACACACACACACACACACACAATCTGAGTTTTATAATAAGTATGATTGTAATTAAAATTGAAAAAAAAAATTCCTTGCAAAAATTAATTTTCGGTCACTGGTCGTTCGATTTTATGTTGTTTGTTTTTATTATTCTTCTTGTTTATGTTTTTTTTTTCTTTTTCTATTATGCTTCTTTTTTTTTATCCTTTATTAATTTGTTTTAGTTTTTGATCATTTTTTAATATATTGTGCGGATCTATTACGAACGAACATACATACATACAAAAATACAAATCACATACAACGCGAAGCATTCATTGGTTAATAAATCACCACTACATTACTACAGGCAATTTACAAATCGCAGTAATGCGACAATTTTGTAATCGCTCTATTTTTAAGTAGTCAATTTTGTGCACTTTTGGAAGAAGCGGATCACAGAAGCTTTCTTAAGTCTTCCCAATCGCTCACTGATTGATCGATGCCAACCAATCAGATCGTTTGCACGTGAAGAATAATTCTTCCCGTGCAACGATTTGGAGCCTATAGTCGCTTATTTAAGCCAAGACATTTTTCTAATTCCAACTAGTGAGATTTCAACTGCCAAACGAATTCACGACAGTTGAAACCATGCGCCAAGCTTCTCACTCACACACACCACTCACATGCTGAACATACCTTGTATATACTCACATAAACTCTTCTTACACAGAAATATCTTTCAAGAACAATCATTACAAGAGACTCTCATGAACATTCTTCCAGTGAACTTTGAACTAAATATCTATTTCTCATTGAACACTAAAATAATAGTTAAAAAGAGACAACTCTTGGTTAATTCAACCTTTTCTTACTTAAATGCATGCTTTTCTTCTGTTATACTGGAACACACCTATTCTATTGTTAATAGACTCTCCCACATATAATAAGTAGTAGTAGTAGCAGTCGCGATGGAGCTCAGTGAGTTGGTGAGTCTGTCGTTGTCGGACATTAAAGTATCAACCACCACAACTAGATTGCTGCGTCATTAACTATTATATCAAGTTCCTAACGTTTTGTACGTCGAACCTTTTTAGAACCGACTTAGTGAAATACAAGCCTCCACTGTGAAACTACTCTATAAGACCTTCACATCGTTGTTTGATATTGTACATCTTGTTAAATGCATATTTTATGTGTAACAATGTCTTTTGGTTATCCTTTTTTGCGTGAGCCTTGTTTCATAATCTAAAGTTAAATTAATGTGGTGAATTCCACCACAATATCATTTACTGTTTTCCACCAATTTTTTCGTTATAAAAGGACGTACGCTCGGTCGTTGTACAAACATACATACAGACGGACAGACACAATATTTATTTTATATATAGAACGTTTTCATTTGTACAAAGAAAATTTCACATAGGCTCGCGAATTTGTTTTGTCGTTTTCTTCGGCTCTACGGTCAATTACTTTGAACTCAAAGTTTTCTTTTAACTAAGGCGGGCGAATTTCTTTCCGTCCTTTTCCTCAGCTCGCTCGAATTTGAAAGGAGTGAGTAAAGGGAAATATTCATTAATTATTTAGAAATATATATATATATATATATATATATACGTGTGTGTGTGTGTGTGTGTGTGTGTGTGTGTGTGTGTGTGTGTGTGTGTGTGTGTGTGTGTGTGTAATAATATCCGTAACAAAAGTGGAGATGAGGCAAAGTGGAAAAGCTTGTAAACGACGAGTTTCGCCTACATGTGTTGATTCGGTTTCTTTTTACTGTGCGTAAGGAAAATATGTTGTTGTTTTGAGGATAAGAGGGCAATAAATTAAAGTACGATATCAGATCCGACGACCAGAAAGCAGAAAGTGTTTGTCTGTTTTATATATATTCAACGAAACTTATATATATATATATATATATATATATATATATATATATATATATATATTAGAGCCGTTGATATATGTTGTATTTTAAATCAACCCTCTTCGAGTATATCTCTACTAGCTCGCATACCGCATTGTGCTATCATTGCTTTTGCGATGATCGGCGATATTATGTATGGTCCTGGTCTTAATTTTATCATCGAGAATTGTGAGATTAGCGCACTTTCAATACAGTTTATTCTTAATAAATCCCTTTTTCTCTTGATCAGATTGGCATTTAGTCAAAATTGTAGTCGGATGAATTATTGTGAACTAACAGTGTATTTAAGTGTTATTATGCAGCATATTTCTGTGATGATCATATAGTTTTTTTTAGGTTTCTGGATGTTTCGCTTATGCAAATTATTGGGCATTTTGTACAATCTCTTATGTATATTACTGCCTCTGTCCTGTTGTTGTTGCTATCTTGTTTGGTGCTAACAATATCTTTTAATGTTGATGACTTTTAGCTTCAGATTGGATAGGTTATTTTCGATGGTGGCCGAATAACGACCCAGAAATAGACGTTTTATAAGTAGAAACGTAAAAATGGCGTTTAAACATGAAATAAACACAAAATTAAAATATAGTTTGGCAAATTCAACTCTGGCTTCAAGAGGGTATGAACCCGGGACCAGAAATTAGAAAACTGGAATAAGAACTTATGTTGATAGTTGATAAAGTAAGATTAATGCATTTTTAAGTGCAGATATCAGGGTGAAATAACTTTGTCATAATGTGATTGGTGAGCTGACAGGTAGCAATTGTATGCAATTTTTTTTTTTTTATTACTTCGACCTGGGTCGTCACAGTATCTGTTTGAAAAAAAGGTTAATACAAAGTTTGAAAATTGGTAAGAGTCAAATTAATTTGAAACGGAGAACTAGAGAGAAACCAAATATCACTTTTCTGCGACAATCGTTTACAATTTTTATAATTATCATTATTTTGATTTCTGGCGAGGAATCTTTCACCAGTAAGAAAGCCGTCATTTTAATCTAAGGGAATATGCAGATAATAAAACGTGAGCTATGAGCATTGTAAATTGTCATTTTTAAGGCCAGACTAGGTAAAGTGAAGGCATTAATCATTGTTATTGGGGAGGATTTTCTCATATGATAAAGCGCGCATTTTGTGTATCAATCATTTTCCGTGAGGGGAGCAAAAGTGCCAGAATCGATAACACCAGCATTTCATCGAACACACAGACACAGTGAACAGAGAGAATGCTCACGCGACATTTCAAAGAAGTTAAATTCTGTAGACATTTTTTCTCTTCATATTAAATTCTGTTAAGTTTACAGAACGTATTTGATTTGTTTATCAAAGAAAGAAATTCGCTACACAATCCAACATTGAATACAGCGACCAATTGCGTACGTATGCACGCAACGAAACATGGATGCGCATATACGTCCAGTCCAATGCTGTTCATATATGTTTATGTTTGTGTGAGCTGCAATGAGTGAACGTGTGTGTATGTATGTCTGTGTACGTATGAGTGGCATCCCGACAACAATTTTTCCTCCCACTACCCTACCATAAAACACCGATATACAGAAGCATAAATAAATCCAAAATTTAAAAATTAATCAGTTTGTCTGACGATCGCAAAGAGCGTGAAACCCAGTATCACAAACTCACATCATTCCAACTAAATACATAGTCTTAGTAAGATATATAGCATTAATATTTCTGCTTGATTCTATGCGTGATTATTTATTTGTATATAAATTATATGCTGCCTAATGTTTTATGTTTATAAAAAAACTATCGATCCGCAGTATAAAAAAATTCCTATAAAAAAACTACTAAGACATAACACTATATTAATTGAACTATATACTTACTTCATGATATATTAACTGAAAACACTTGTAAAATTACGTGGATTTACCACATCACAAGAAAAGTTCAAATAAAAATTCTCACTTAAAATTTTGAAAAACTTAGCGTTGCGTCTTTGCACGTTCCGATATTGTACACAACCGTCAATAATAACACATTCTCAAAAAAAAAAACATCTTTCGGTCTACAAACAATTATTTCATCTCCAAGTTTTAATTTTATAAAGAAAAAATATGCCTGAGGATGAATAAAGGATTATTCGAAAGTACTTACATTTTAAATAAATATAAACTGGAAACAACAGACAACAGTTTTATAAATGAGGTTCACATCATGCTATGGATTAACAGTATTTTAATGCATACATTATATACTACTAGCGATGGATATCGCCAATAATAGCATTAATAATGCTGATTGATTCTATGCGTGATTATTTCTTTGTATATATATATATATATATATATATATATATATATATATATATATATATATATACCATTTTATGCTTGGAATCTGAGGAACCAGGAAAAACCACCTTCCTGGGGAAATAAAATATAAACAATAGACCCTTAAGTTTTTTCGTTTTTTAAAATTCTAATTAAATTAATATTCGCTATGGTTTCACATTGAGCTCTCTGGAATACATCCTCCTTGGGATTATCCATACAGATTACCAAACTTTTCATTACCTAACTATATATATATATATATATATATATATATATATATATATATATAAAAGTGAACATAGAAGTCAACACTTCAGGCGACAGTCTGTTTCATGCTATATGCAATCGTCTGGCCATGACGATTTGACTTATGTAAACTTTTATATATTCACTACACGCTCTATCTCTGATATTGAGCACTTTATCCCATAAATATAGCACACCTTAAGACTATATTTCTTTATATATATATATATATATAGTACCGCGTAGAATCTTCGGGCATTTTAAACTATTTAAAATTTATAATAATTGTCTTCTTATAAGTAGATGTTTTTATTGTACAGCATACAGATGAAACTTTGCCCCACTTGGAGTGATTTTCACATCTAATTATCATATTTTTAGCAGTGGTTCTGAAGGAAAGTTCAAAATGTAAGACAGCCCAAGCCACATGGCCATGCAAAGTTTCTATTGTCGTATATTAAATCTTATTCCTTTTGCGTGAGGTATCTGTCGTAGACGACATACGCGAACAAGATCCTTTCATATTCATTGGTGCTGTAGTACCAGCAACAATAAAAAATAAAAAAATAAAACATGTTGTTTTCTTGATCTCAGAGCAGTGGAAGTTCAAATGTCGTAGTAATCGAAGCGCTGGTTCGAGTCGTGGCGGGTGCTATATTAAGGAAGAAATATCTTCAAAGTGAAAAATAAAAACGAAAGATTCGTTCGATTAATCTTCGATTCGTTTATATAGTTCTTGGTACAACAAAAATTAACCCTTCCATCATCAACCTCTATAGTGACACTGTGCCTCGTCTAAAATTTCAAAGGAATTTGTGCAGTAATAAGAAAATTATTAACAATTTTATGGTGTGTCTTATACTTATTTACACCACTGTATATATATATATATATATATTAAAGACATTTGTCCATTTATATATATATATATATATATATATATATATATATATATATATATATATATATATATATATATATATATATATATATATATATATATATATATATATATATATATATATATATATATATATATATATTATTTAGTTGGATTGAGTTGTGAGTTTGTGACCCTGGGTTTCACGCTTTTGCGATCGCCAGACAAGCTGATTAATTTTTAAAAAATTTTGGATTTGTCGTCTTGACGCCACTCATACTTACTCAAACATACACGCCCGTATACCCATTGACGTACGCAGACATACACACACGCGCGCTCGCCCACTGGAGCTCATACAAACATATGTGTGAATACTATGGGATTTCGCATATATGTGCCGTTGTGTACATACGTACGCACTTGATTGCTGTATTCAATGTTGACTTATGTAGCGAATATTTTTTTTATTGTAGCGATGTCAACGCGCAGACCATTTTTCTATTTTTGTTCGCTGAATAATATTTTCTCGCACGCACGTAGGACGGGGTCTGTGTAAAACTATGATAGGTAAAAATTGCTATTATTTTTAATTTTTTTAAGGCTGTTTTATTATTATTTTAATGCCGGTTATTTGCTTGTTTTTGGTGATTGCGCATATGCAAATGGTAGAAATTCCAATTTGTAATACTTATTAGTTTTTATGCGGTGGTATTAATTTTACTGGGGCAAAGAGGAGTAATTTACGTTAATGGTGACTGCAGACTAATACGGCAATAGTAATTTGTGATGTGGCAATAATGGTTGAAGGGGTTGATGGTAATAATAATTGTAGTAGCGAATAGTTATTGTAAAGTGGTAGAAGTGATTAGTAATAGTGGTAGAATGATAATAATAATAAATGCAATTATTATGATGGTAGCTTGAACTAGAGAATAATTTATGGCGTTATGGTATCAGTGGTTTCTCTTTTCATATTTATAGGGTCACTGGTGGTTTATGTAGTGGTGTTTTTCTTTTATCTGTTTGGTATAAATTCTGATAATAGGTATTTATTTTCGTGCCTACATTTGGAAACTATTTCTGATCATATGTTTAGTAAATTCTTTTGTGGGGTATGAGATATTATTGCTACTTTTTCGTGTAGGCCAAGTAGGCATTTTTTCGTATTTCATTGAGTATAGAAAAATCCTCAACTGGAAGCCTTAAGCACTGGACGTCCGTTTCTTCCTATTTGAGAATCCTTAGCAGTGCGCGTCCACTACCGTGGAGTCCCAAACAACACAACTGAGGAGTCCGAAATAGGACGAAACGGCCGTCTGGTGCTTTCTGCATTCTGTTGAGGATTCTTCTAGACTTGATGAATTACTGTGAATGATGATTCAAATCACCCCGTCCAATTTTTTCCTCTCTCATATATACATACATATATATATATATATATATATATATATATATATGACAGAAAATTATATACATACATATATATATATATATATATATATGACAGAAAATTATATACATACATATATATATATATATATATATATATATATAGAAAATTATATATTATATATATATATATATATATATATATATATATATATATATGACAGAAAATTATATACATACATATATATATATATATATGACAGAAAATTATATACATACATATATATATATATATATATATGACAGAAAATTATATACATACATATATATATATATATATGACAGAAAAATATATATATATATATATATATATATATATAAGTGAACACTGAAGTCAACACTCAGAGACGACAGTCTGTTTCATGCTAGACGCAATCGTCAGGCTGTGTGTTAGCTTTTTTCTCGACTATTTATATATACGGGTCATTGGTGCATTGTGGGTAGCCAATTCTGGTGGTTATTTTGTCGGAAGTGGTTTATTTATTTGTTTATTTGGGTTAATTTATTTTACTTGTTTTTATTTATTTTTTATTTTATATATTTATTTATTCTTTTCGGTTTTCAATGTTTTATTAACGTAGTAAAAAAATTATTGAGATTTGTTTAGGTCATTTATTTAATAGTTTGTTTTGGTCTGAGAAGATAAAACTGGTTTTTCCTTCAATTTTTTTGATTGATTGCTGTAGTCTCTCTCTCTCTCTCTCTCTTTCTATATATATATATATATATATATATATGTTAATTCCAGTATATATATGCGTGTGTGTCGGGGGGGGATTCAAATATATATATATATATATGTGTGTGTGTGTTAATTCTATTTCACAAGTGAAATTCTGAAACATAATGTTCTATTTTTATTTTTTCGATTGCTTCTAATATTAACAATCAATTGTTACATCGTTCTTTGATTATAGTCTGCATGCAATGTGTAACCAGTTTGTGTATACATTCTGTGCTGTCCATGACTAATTCGTCCTCACGCGCTAACATCAGTACATAGACTTTTGCAAGTGGAGTGTGTTATTTGCGCTTCACGGACGTCAGACATATTTCGTTAACTCACGATTAACTCGTCCAAACAAGTCCTTATTACTCTAATAATAACGCATACGTGATGAACATCCGTGATTGAATCAGTTGCCATTGGCTGTCGATAATAGCGTGCTCGCTTTAGAACTTTAGAAATAATTTTATTCACTGAGCAATTTCTTGTCTTGCATTTTCACTAGTTTGATTACTCTGATCTTAGTTGTGACGTGGCTGTCGCTGTTTGACTGCAACAATAAAGCGTTTGACGATAAACCGACATCTGAAAAAATACCCCCATGTGTGCGTGCGTTTGTGTGTGTGTGTGTGTGTGCGTGGAAAAATTCTGATATAAAGTATATCTGTAAAGACAATATAAATAAAAACAAAAGGAACACTTTTCTTTAGCTATAAGTTTCGTCCTCTGAGAGATTTTATCAAAAGGTAAATCTAGAGATTTTATTTTGCAACATTTTCATATTGTTAAAATAATCACATCTCAAACTATTATGGATATGATCAGAACCGAAAATGTACATAACAATATTTTTTATTTCTAAAATAAACTGTTACAACTGTTCCTTACAATATATTGCTGAAACCTGCAGAAAATTTTTAAAAGTATTTATGAACACAAAAAGATCTAATACATAACAGTTTATCAAATGCATTAATTATACACAGAAATAATTTCAACCACAACTTCGATCTCTAGAATGCTACACTTATTAAAAGTAAAAATAACTTAATTTAACAAAAAATATTCGAGAGTGTAATTATCGACTTTGCCAAAATGTTAAATTCCGTCTTGGATTTTTTTTTCAAATGTCTCCTCTGGCCGCAGCACATTTGGGCGTGAAGCAGGGCTGGCTATTTGGTATTTCTCGGTATGGAGGATGAAATTTTCCATACATGAAAGGAGTCATTGGAAATGAGGGTTTTTGCAACTCTATTCCTGAAGAATATTGAGAGTGGAGCTTCGGCAATGTATTATCTGAAGCTATCTCAGTTAGCATTGGTGTATCGGTAGATTGTCCCATGAAATAGGACATCAGAGGAAGCCCTTGGTTTGAGATCAACTTTGAAATTGATTGGAGAGTGGTTTGAGGTGCTAAAGAGAGATAAAACTTCAACGAAACATTTATTGGGAGAGGGGGTGAAAAAGAAGTTTAGAAGGTTTGCACAACACTCATTTATATCGGGAACCCGAGTAGGTTATCTACCATCTGGGTCAGTTTGTATGCTATAGAGAAACCATGGCAGTATTTGCCTCATGGACGGTTATGTTTATATATATATATATATATATATATATATATATATATATATAGTGTTGCGCAAAAGTGAACCCCTAACATAATATTTTTAAAAAAATATCTTTTTTACAGATAATCAGCACAAATAATTAAACTATATATTCATTAACAGAAACCTTTATAACTTTATTAAACGAATTACATTCACCTTCAAAAGTTTTATCAAGCTGGAATGAAAATATTAATTAAAAATTAAGATGTACAAAAGTAAAAGGACCTTTTCATTTAATATTTGGTAACTCCTCCTTTTGAGGTCACTACATCGACCAGTCTTTTTCTATATTTTTAAGCAGTTTCTGGCAATTTTTGCAAAACTTCTGGATTTCTTGTATGTACTATCTTCTTTAACTTGAACCACAGATTTTCAGTTGGGTTTAAATCAGGATTTTGACTACTTTTCGAACCCATTCTTTTTGTGAATTTGCTTTGATGCTTCTAATCATTGTCTTGTTGGAAGAGCCAGCTCCAACCTAAACCCAACTTTCGAAACGAGAGCAAGACACTTTCGTCTAATTGCTTGATATTTTTCAGTCTATTGTGCCATCAATACGTACTATCCCAGTTGCAACAAAACACCCCCATATTATGATGCTGTCTCCATCATGTTTAACTGTTGGCACCAAATTATTCTCTTCAAAAGCCGTTTTAGGAGCTCACCAGACCCAACGCCTGTCCTTCCTCCCAAAAGGTCTAGTTTGGTATTATTCAACTATAAAGCCTTTTGCTGGAACATTTGTAGCTTATTAATTTGAGCTTTGACATAGTTGAGCCAAGCTTGTTTGTGCTTTTTCGTAAGCAGTGACTTTTTTTCTAGGCATTTTGCCGTGAAGACTGGCATCGTTCAGATTTCGTCGCATTGTAAACGTATACACATTGATGCCGACATTGAGTCTTGGAGAACATCAGGTACCAAAGCAGTATTCATCTGGGCTTGCAGAACTAGATATCTATTTGCTCTTGCAGTTACTTTTTGCGGGCGCCCATTTCTTGGTTGCGATGACGTCATACCAAAGACATCTCAAAAATAATTTGTCGCATAGTGGAGACGTGCACTCCAACTCGTTTTGATGGCTTTATATAGCCTTCCCTTATCATTATAGGTCTCAACTAGGCGATTTTTAAAGCTTCAAGAAGTTCTTTTAATCTTGTCATATTTTCTTTTTAAATTTAGTAACTAACTGCCAGTGGAGTAATGGATAGCGACTCGGATTGAGGAATCGGAGAGCCGAGTTCGAATTCCAGTCGAATCCATTACATTCACTTACGTGCTAATACCCTCGGGAAAGGTATGAATCCTCTTCTTCTCCCTCCAGTAGGGATCGGCAAGTAGCAGAACAGGCCGGGTTCCATAGCTTTGGATGGCAACTGGTCTACCGCAGAAAGAAATGGCAACCTACTCCGGGAAAAAAGCTGCCTCGTCAGTAACGTATCGAAAGCGTCTATCTCACATAACTGCACCCTTTTACACAATGAGTTTTATTGGTTGACTGCAGTATACTTACATAGCTTGATACTTTCTCTACGTCATCTGGTTTATCTACACCTTAATTTCTTAGATGAAGCGTCATTAATTTTTATTATATTTTATCTAGCCTCTGTTATTGTTTATCGTAACACTGAGGTAGTTTTCAATTCCATGACTGTTAAGTAAGCAGCATTAATTAGATAATAAAAAATAACATCTGATTCAGTATTGTTGATAACATAGACAACACCTTCTAGTTTAGGCGACAAAAAACTCATTAACAAATGAAATTCAAATTTAGTCATATATATTTTTTCTTCAGTTCAACTTAAAGAATACTTCAACTGATTCACATTAATTTCTTTCATGAAAAGAAATTCAAACTATAAAAATATAGTTACTTACACAACATTTTGATAAGTTCTTTCTGTGTATATTCAAAAAGTACTATCACAAATATTTCTACATTACTGATTTACTCCTGCCTCGATATTAAGGCTAATCAATCTGACAAGCTCAAAATGGCAGCTGATGTCCAAAACGGCCTCAAGTCCGTAGTTAACTGAAGCAAAAGATAGCTTGTTAATTTTACTAAACTTCTCTCCATTAATCATCTGAGTGACCTCTTACTGCCTTCCATCAACATGGCTGATGCTATCCTCCAGGAAAGTGACGCGTTGCACCTTCTCAGGCTTACGTTCTCTGTTGAAATGAAGTGGAAAGTCTATACTGAATCCATTGCTAGGCCAGCTGCTAAGAAAGTCGGTTCAATATATCGAGCGAGACAATTTTTTTCTCCAGAATTACATATCTAGAAGTCTGCCATTCATCCATACTTAGAATATTGCTGTCACATATGGTTCGATGCCCTTGCTATTTAACTTGAGCTTCTTGATAAGATCAAAAGAAGAATCTGCAATATTATTGGTCTTGATCTGGTGGCTCAGCTCCAGTCACTTTCCCACCGTCATAGCGTTGCCTCTCTGTGTCTTTTCTATAAATACTTTCATGGTAATTGTTTGAATGAGCTCTTTGCTATGGTACTTGGATTTTTTTTTTTTAATTTAAACGCAGCACTAGACTGGTGTTAAGGGGACGGTGTGAATCACTGGAGTGGTGAAATTTCTTTAGATAAGAGCTGAAATACCACAAGAAGTGGCTGTCAGAAGAACAGTTGATGAATGCCTGATTGAGAAAATAGAAGGGATCAGGGATCAAGTTGGACATGCAATTAATTTTCCGGAGTCAGACGACAAAGGACGTAGAGATCAGGGGATTTACCAAAACCCCAGACCTCGTCAGACGACATGCCAGTTTTGGACAGAGGTCCATATAAACAGGAGTGACCAACAGGGCAGCTGTTCGAGATGCCAGACGAGAGATGACCGCTTCACTTGATTTCACGTGACTTCCTGCCTGAAGCCTCCAGCTTAAGTTGTTCCAGAAGCCTTGTCTAGGCTTAGCCATGGCAAACAAAGTGTCATGAAATATTCAAAAAGGGAAGGGTCGATAACTCTGCATGATGAATATATTCCTGCATGAAGAATATACATTATTGACTGAAGAACTAATAATTGTACTACCAGCACTGTACAAGAAACATTATATAAAACATTTTCTTTTATACAATTTTTTTTTTAACTTATGGCTTAACTCTGTCCAGACCAAACTAATTCAACGATTCCTCGCCAGCCTTGTGATCTGAACCAAACACAACGTGGGGCAAGGCAAAGCTTTGATTGAAGTGATCCATTCAACGGTCAGCTGCAGGAATCGAATGGACCAAAGGGGTTGACGTCATAGTTGGGGGAAGAGGTAGGTTGGTGACACTTGGGACGGTTTCTGCTACTTCTATCATGACAGACTAATGGATCAATTTTTCTCCTTCAACTCTCTCTCCTTCCACACCTCTCTCTATCACTACATCGTGGCACATAGCTTCAGAACTCTCTCTCAGTGGGCAGCCTGTACAATATAAACAATATAAGCTATTTGAGCATGTATCATCTATTTTACTTACAGAAAACAGATGCTACATTGGGCTCTTTCTTAAACTTTTGAATTTCAAAAATATTTTGGTACATTTTGATTTGTAGGAAAATAGCTGCGTTTTTTTCATTCGGAGCCAATCAGATGTTTTCCCTCCAAATTCCAAGAAGTGAATCTGAAGTCTATATGAATGAATAAATAGAAGGCCAAGAATTGAATTCAAGGAGTCAACTAACAGCTGCTGCATAAACCCAGGTCACCCCAGTCCAGGAAGAAAAGCAACACAGAAGAAATTTGACGACTACCAGACAAGAATTGAAAGGAACATCAAAATCACTCTCTCAACAAAGAAAATTATTCAGCTGGTGTGATAGGTTTGTTCTTTGCTGTTACCATGGACTTTGCTTCAAAAATTGTACTTATTTTTTGAAAACTATTCAGAGAAGTATTTTCTCCTTTCTTCATTTTACTTTTATTTTTATATTGTCTGCCTTTTCTGAGGAACATTATGCAGTATTGTAATATTTATTGTAAAAGATGCATATTTCATTTGCATTATTTTTACATGCATGTTATTGGCCATCATTTGGCGCACGAAGTACTTAATTTTTGTCATTCTTTCATTTTTGTTTGTTAGCAATAAATTTACCATCAGTTTTTTTAAATTCAACTCATGTTGTCTGTCTTTGCTGTGTGTCCTTATAAATTAAATGTCACCACAAACATTTTTTTAACTATTTTTTCATAGGGTTTTTTACCAAATAAAAAATCCTTTCATCTCTCAAAGAGAGAGAGAGAGAGAGAGAGCAAGCATGAGAGATCGTGAGCAAGAGAGCTTGCATGAGAGAGATCGTGAGAGAAAGAGAGAGAGCACAAGAATATGCATGAGAAATTGTGAGAGAGTGTGCACGAGAGAGCGAGAGAGAGAGAGACAGCAAGAAACAGGAAAACAGAGGAAAATGGATTTTTGTCAGAATTTTTTAAATGAAGAATTATCATTATTATATGCTTTGCAAGAGACATGAGGCCTAGTAAATTAAAGAATTGGTTAAAACATATCTAGTTCCTTAGAGGTTGTTAGTTCAATCTCTGACTCTGGTAGTAATGAAAAGTCACATGCTATCGTTCATTAAAAGAAACAAACAATTGACAAAGGTAATTAAAACTGGTATTAACTAATACAAAATATCTACTAAATAGAAAATGAAATTAGAACAACCTACTCTTTTGGGTTGAATAAAGGGTTCACTGAAATTCCTAAAAGGTTAGCAAATATAAGGATAGACACCTGAAGAAAGCCAGAGTGGACAATGACCAAAATATTATGAGTATAGTAACCAAGATGAGTAAACTGGTTTGAATAGTAAAGCATATAATAATGAGGAAGGACAGTTTTAATAGAAAATAAGGATCTAAATAACCCCTAAGCATGAAAAATGGAATAAGAACAACCTATTCTTTTGGATTGAATAAAGGATTAATTTTGAAATTCCTAAAAGGTTAGCAAATATAAAGATAGACAGCTGTTAGACAGTTTTATTGGGAAATATGGGTCTAAATAACATTGCCTAAAAATTTTTAAAAATTGAAATGCCTTTTAAACATTTGTATTGATGGATTTGAAAAAATTTCATTTCATATTAATGCAAGTATCCCACAGGGCTCTCTCCTTGGATTTACATTGTTTCCTTTCTTCATCAATGACCTTCTCAATGTCATCAGTTCCAAAGTATATATTTATGCTGACGGCACAACTATTTTCTTGTGGTTTAACAGTAAGTCCATTATGTCCAACAAATTAAAACTATCAGATGTTTTTGAAAATGACTTCCAATCAGTTGTTAACTGGGACAAAAAATGGCTTGTAAATTTAAATGCTTCCAAATGAAACTACTATCCTTTAATTATCACAGAGAACCATTTTTTCCATCTATTAACATGGCTGATGCTAAATACCAGGAGAGCAACTCATTGTGCTTCCTTGGCCTCACATTTTCCACCGACATGAAGTGTAGTGACTATATATCAAATCAATAGCTGCATCTACTGCTAGGAAAGTGGGTTCACTGTGTTGTGCCAGACAATTTTTCTCATCAGAATCCATGTTGTGTATTTATAAATCTGTCATTTATCTGTGCATTGGATACTGTTGCCCAATGTAGTCTGGTGCTTCTGCTATATGTCTTGAGATTCTCAACAAAATCAAAAGAAGGGTTTGTAATGTTATCAGTCTTGACTTGGTATCTCAGCTCTAGTCACTTTCCCGCCACTGTTTCCCTCCATCTTTTCTATAAATATTTCCATGGCAATTGTTCTAATGAGCTTTACTCCTTGGTGGCCTGACCACATGAATTTTAGTGTACTACCAGACTGGCAACTACCTTTATTGCTAAAAGAGATAGATGTAACTGTCATTTCTATTCTAATAGTTTCTCATAGTATTCTAAGAAAGTATTCTAAATTGGAAGAGAGTTTCACAGGTGAGAAATGCATTTCTTCATTTCTCACCTGTGAAACTCTTCCAATTTCTTGCTTCCTTGCCACCTGCAATCTTCAAAACTTTAAATGCAATGTCAATCACCCTCTTCTGTCTTTTTGAATTTTGTTCTGTTATTGTCATTCTTCTCACTAAATTCTTCTCATTCTCTTTCACTCTCAGTAAACCCTTGCCTTTTAGTGGCATTATTGCCTTGTTTGGGGTGAAAAGTTTTTTTTAAGTCCAAATTTCTTGTGGATTTGTCTTACTTACTCTCACTCAATAATAAAAAATAAAAATGGATGTACAAGTCTGCCCTTCTAAAATATTTTTTAAGATTAATCCCAAACTACATGACAACCCTCTTCTCATCTGTAATACCTTAAGAGATGAAAAAACATCTGACTGTCATACATGGAACAGATGAAGTCATTTCAATAAGAGTGTATGAACTAAAGAATTTTAACACTAGGGGAAATACAAATATCAAGCATGACTGACCACATATGGAGGGAAAAGGGAGATCACTGCCCTCTGTGGGATGAAGTTTAAATAATAGATAGAGAACATCATTGGAAAATACTAAAATTTAAGGAATCAGCACATATGCTAGGCTATAAAATCTCCTGAGCAAGTCAAGCATAGAAATGAATACAATATGGGAACCAGTAATACAGAGAGCCAGAGAAAAACAACAATAACAAAAATAAATTCTAATATGAGCTCTGGTAAAAATGGTTACTGAGATATTAGATTTATAAGTCTCCAAGGACACATGGCCCAGTAGATAAAAGCATTGGTTGATTGATCAAAAAGAAACTTGGCCCAAAGAGTAGTGAGTCACAGCAGAGAGAACAAAAACTTAGAGAGTTGATGATCAATAGTCAAACCAGAGAGAACAAAAATTTGGAGAGTTTAGTTATCAAAGGGAATTAACTAAAACTGAAATATCCAAATGGAATTAGAACAATTTACTCCTGTGAATTAAATAAAGGGTTTGGTTTGAAATTCCAAATATTACCTGAAGAAGGCGAAAGCATACAATGGTCAAAATGTTATGAATATGGTAATAAAGATGAGAACATTCTGAAAAATATAAATAATGTAAATAAAATTTTTAAAAGTTTATGATTTTAATAGTAATTATCTTATACTTACATTAAAAATAAATCTTCCTTGTTATAGTTTTTATGTTGCTAAGCCTGTCATGTACTCAGGATTATATCAAACTGAACATGTCATGTACCCAGGATTATATCAAAATGAACATGTCATGTACCCAGGATTATATCAAACTGAACATGTCATGTACCCAGGTTTATGCCAAACTGAACCAGTCATGTACCCAGGATTTTCTAATTTGCAATGATCTGATAATTCATACTCGGCAATTATTTTAAAATTTAGTTTTTCCAACTTTATGGAATCAGTACGTCCAGGATCTCCAATGAGAATTATTGTTTCTTGGGGTAAAGATGACAGCCAATTATGGATTTCATGTAACATACTTGTGTCATAAAGCATATCTCCAAAGAGAATGACATCCCAATTGGATATTTTTTTTCCAATTAAGTTTTTTACTTCAGTTTCCAGAACAATATCATTCAAAGATGAATTCATTTCTATAGCTGTGATAGCAACTGAAAAAAAAAATTACAATAGTTTGAAAAACATTATTAACACATAGCATTATAAATGCTAAACTCATAAGAAATAATTATATATATATAGTAAAGTAATTTAATAATAAAAATCACAAATAGATATATCTCCTATATAAAGAGAAACATGTAAACAATTTCATTATATAATCGGCATAAAAGTAAGTTCACAGCAGAAAATAAATAAAAACCTTTCATGTACCAATATTTATATGTCATTACACAGGTAATTCAATATTTGCCTCACATTTACAAAAAGATAATAATATTAGACATGACAAAATTAATTTGTAATTATTATTAACATTTCAATTAAAAGAACTTTATAAGTAAATATTACAAAAAATTCTTAAAAAGTAAAGCACAAAATGATACATTTTGGAGAAGTCATTTAAGTCATTTAAATATATGTAACACACTTAAATATATTGTGGTCCATCACAAATAAATGTACTAAAAGAAAATAGGAAACTGGATATCTTTCTAGTCTACAAATAAAATATCATTTTGTATTTATTGAGAGACAGATATATATAATATAAATACCAATTCATACATCATAGATTTTGGCATATAGATAGTTATTTCATCAGCAGTTACATGAATACATAGTTACTTAAGTAGATGCATTGTTTCAATCAACAACAGACATAGAATGCCGTTAATAAACTTTTTCAGAGGAAATGATATAATATATCTAATTATTTTTATATCACAGAGTTCGGTGTAAGAAATTATATGCATCAAAATTTATGGCAAATGGAACGATTTTAAAACTCAAAGTCAGCACATAGATTTTAGTGTATAGGCAGTTAGGAATCACATGAATGTGTAGTTAATTTGCCTGATATATTGTTCTAGCTTACAAGATATATAGAATGTTGTTAATGAAATTCATCAATGATACTGATATAATTAATCAAACTAAGTATATATTACAGATTTTGTGTAGAGGTAATTATTGTGTGAGCCCACACGAATGAGTAGTTAATTTGCCTTAAATATTTTTCTACACTAGAAGATATATGGAATGTTACTAATGAAATTCTATATCAATTCTATATCAATGATACTGATACAATTCATAAAACAAAGTGTATACTACAGATTTTGGTGTATACATAGTTATGGTATCTGAACTCACATGAATGGGTCGTTAATTTAACTTATTCTTTATTTTAGCATACAAGATATATAGAATGTTGCTAATGAAATCCTTCAGTGCTATGTATATAATTCATCAAACTAAGTGTATATAAAAGATTTTGGTGTATAGGTAGTTATTGGATTCAAATGAATGGGTAGTTAATTTTCCTCATTCAGTATTGTAGCCTACAAAGCGTATAGAATGTTTCTATTGAAATTCATTAGTGATACTGATATAACTAATCAAAATAAGTGTACACTACAGATTTCGGTGTATTGGTAGTAATTGTATCTGGAATCACATGAATGGTTAGTTAATTTGCCTTATTCATTATTCTAGTCTACAAGACATGTAGAATGTTTATAATGAAATTCTTCAGTAGTATTGATATAATTCCTCAAAGTCTATACTACAGACTTTGGTGTATAGGTAGGTATTGCATCTGGACTCAAATCAATAGGTAGTTAATTTGTTTATTCATTATTGTAGCCTAATGATATATAGAATGTTATTAAAGAAATTCTTCATTGATACTGGTATAATTCATCAATTTATATGTATACTACAAATTTTGATGTATAGGTAGTTATTTTGTTTGGATTCAAATGAATGGGTTATTAATTTGTCTTATTCAATATTCTAGCCTACAAGACATACAGAATGTTTCTAATGAAATTCTTCAATGATACTGATATAATTCATCAAACTAAGTCTATACTAGAGATTTTGGTGTATAGGTAGTTATTGGATTCAAATGAATGGGTAGTTAATTTTCCTTACACATTATTCTAGCCAAGACGACATAAAGAATGTTTCAATTAAAATTCTTTAATGATACTGATATAATTCATTAAATTAGGTGTATACTACAAATTTTGGTGAATAGATAGATGTTGTAACTGGATTCAATTGAATAGGTATATAATTTTCACTTATTCATTATTCTAGCCTACAAGGCATATAGAATGTTTCTAATGAAATTATTCAATGATACTGATATAATTCATCAAACTAAGTGTATACTACAGATTTTGGTGTATAGGTAGTTATTGAATCTAAACCAACATGAATTGGTAGTTAATTTGTCTTATTCATTATTCTAGCCTACAAGACATATAGAATGTTTATAATGAAATTCTTCAGTGATAGAGATTTTGGTGTATAGGTAGTTATTGGGTTCAAATGAATGGGTAGTTAATTATCCTTATGCATTATTGTAGCCAAGAAGACATATAGAATGTTTCAATTAAAATTCTTCAATGATACTGATATAATTCATCAAATTAAGTGTATTCTACACATTTAGTTGTATCGGTAGTTATAGTATCTGGAGTCAAGTGAATGGCCAGTTAAATATGCCTTATTCATTTTTCTAGCCACGAAGACATATAGAATTTTTCTAATTAAATTATTCAGTGATACTAATATGATTCATCAAACTAAGTGTATACTACAGATTTTGGTGTATAGGTACTTATTGTATCTGTCCTCACATGAATGTGTAGATAATTTGCTTTATTCATTGTTCTAGCCTACAAGGTATATAAAATTGTTGCTAATGAAATTCTTCAGTGATACTAATATAATTCATCAAACTAAGTCTTTAATACAGATTTTGCTATATAGGTAGTTTTTGTATCTGGAATCACATGAATAGGTAGTTAATTTGCCTTATTCATTGTACTAGACTACAAGGTATATAAAATTGTTCTTAATGAAATTCATCAGTGATACTAAGATAATTCATCAAACTAAGTCTTTACTATAGATTTTGGTGTATAGGTAGTTTTTGTATCGGGACTCACATGAATGGGTAGTTAATTACCCTTGTTCATTTTTCTAGCGTCCAAGACATATAGAATGTTTCTAATGAAATTATTCAGTGATACTAATATATTTCATGAAACTAAGTGTATACTACAGATTTTGGTGTATAGGTAGTTATTGTATCTGTCCTCACATGATTGGGTAGTTAATTTGCGTTATTCATTGTTCTAGCCTACAA
Source organism: Acanthosepion pharaonis (assembly GCA_903632075.3). Taxonomy (NCBI): domain Eukaryota; kingdom Metazoa; phylum Mollusca; class Cephalopoda; order Sepiida; family Sepiidae; genus Acanthosepion; species Acanthosepion pharaonis. The sequence goes on from CAHIKZ030000551.1 coordinate 689,439, forward strand.
GGTAAATAAAATTGTTGTTAATGAAATTCTTCAGTGATACTAATATAATTCATCAAACTAAGTCTTTACTACAGATTTTGCTATATAGGTAGATTTTGTATCTGGAATCACATGAATGAGTAGTTAATTTCCCTTATTTATCATACTAGCCTACAAGGCATGTAAAATTGTGGTTTATGAACTTCTTGAAAGATACCAATATAATTCATCACACTAAGTGTATACTACAGGTTTTGGTGTATAGGAAGTCATTGTATCTGGACTCAAATGAATGGGTAGTTAATTAGCCTTGTTCCTTTTTCTAGCCTCCAAGACATATAGAATTTTTCTAATGAAATTATTCAATGATACTGATATAACTCATCAAACAAAGTGTATACTACAGATTTTGGTGTATAGGTAGTTATTGTATCTGTCCTCACATGATTGGGTAGTTAATTTGCGTTAGTCATTGTTCTAGCCTACAAGGTATATAAAATTGTTGTTAATGAAATTCTCCAGTGATACTAATATAATTCATCAAACTAAGTCTTTACTACAGATTTTGTTGTATAGGTAGTTTTTGTATCTGGACTCACATGAATGGGTAGTTAATTAGCCTTGTTCATTTTTCTAGCATCCAAGACATATAGAATGTTTCTAATGAAATTATTCAGTGATACTAATATATTTCATGAAACTAAGTGTATACTAAAGATTTTGGTGTACAGGTAATTGTTATATCTGTCCTCACATGATTAGGTAGTTAATTTGCCTTATTCATTGTTCTAGCATACAAGGTATATAAAATTGTTGTTAATGAAATTCTTCAGTGATACTAATATAATTCATCAAACTAAGTCTTTAATACAGATTTTGTTATATAGGTAGTTTTTGTATCTGGACTCACATGAATGGGTAGTTAATTAGCCTTGTGAATTTTTCGAGCGTCCAAGACATATAGAATGTTTCTAATGAAATTATTCAATGATGCTAATATATTTCATGAAACTAAGTGTATACTAAAGATTTTGGTATATAGGTAATTATTATATCTGTCCTCACATGATTGGGTAGTTAATTTGCCTTATTTATCATACTAGCCTACAAGTCATGTAAAATTGTTGTTAATGAACTTCTTGAAAGATACCAAAATAATTCATCACACTAAGTGTATACTACAGATTTTGATGTATAGGAAGTCATTGTGTCTGGACTCACATGAATGGTTAGTTAATTAGCCTTGTGCATTTTTCTAGCGTCCAAGACATATAGAATGTTTCTAATGAAATTATTCAGTGATACTAATATATTTCATGAAATTAAGTGTATACTACAGATTTTGGTGTATAGGTAGTTATTGTATCTGTCCTCACATGATTGGGTAGTTAATTTGCGTTATTCATTGTTCTAGCCTACAAGGTATATAAAATTGTTGTTAATGAAATTCTTCAGTGATACTAATATAATTCATCAAACTAAGTCTTTACAACAGATTTTGTTGTATAGGTAGTTTTTGTATATGGAATCACATGAATGGGTAGTTATTTTCCTCATTCCTTATTCTAGCCTCCAAGATATATAGAATTTTTCTAATGAAATTATTCAATGATACTAATATAACTCATCAAACAAAGTGTATACTGCAGATTTTGGTGTATAGGTAGTTATTGTATCTAGCCTCACATGTTTGGGTAGTTAATTTGCGTTATTCATTGTTCTAGCCTACAAGGTATATATAATAGTTGTTAATGAAATTCTTCAGTGATACTAATATAATTCATCAAACTAAGTCTTTACTACAGATTTTGTTGTATAGGTACATTTGTATCTGGACTCACATGAATGGGTAGTTAATTATCCTTGTTCATTTTTCTAGCGTCCAAGACATATAGAATGTTTCTAATGAAATTATTCAGTGATAGTAATATATTTCATAAAACTAAGTGTATACTACAGATTTTGGTGTATAGGTAGTTATTGTATCTGTCCTCACATGATTGGGTAGTTAATTTGCGTTATTCATTGTTCTAGCCTACAAGGTAAATAAAATTGTTTTTAATGAAATTCTTCAGTGATACTAATATAATTCATCAAACTAAGTCTTTACAACAGATTTTGTTGTATAGGTAGTTTTTGTATCTGGAATCACATGAATGAGTAGTTAATTTCCCTTATTTATCATACTAGACTACAAGGCATGTAAAATTGTGGTTTATGAACTTCTTGAAAGATACCAATATAATTCATCACTCGAAGTGTATACTGCAGGTTTTGGTGTATAGGAAGTCATTGTGTCTGGACTCACATGAATGGGTAGTTAATTAGCCTTGTTCCTTTTTCTAGCCTCCAAGACATATAGAATTTTTCTAATGAAATTATTCAATGATACTAATATAACTCATCAAACAAAGTGTATACTACAGATTATGGTGTATAGGTAGTTATTGTATCTGTCCTCACATGATTGGGTAGTTAATTTGCGTTAGTCATTGTTCTAGCCTACAAGGTATATAAAATTGTTGTTAATGAAATTCTCCAGTGATACTAATATAATTCATCAAACTAAGTCTTTACTACAGATTTTGTTGTATAGGTAGTTTTTGTATCTGGACTCACATGAATGGGTAGTTAATTACCATTGTTCATTTCTCTCGCGTCCAAGACATATAGAATGTTTCTAATGAAATTATTCAGTGATACTAATATATTTCATGAAACTAAGTGTATACTAAAGATTTTGGTGTATAGGTAGTTTTTGTATCTGGAATCACATGAATGGGTAGTTAATTTACCTTATTTATCATACTAGTCTACAAGGCATATAACATTGTTGTTAATGAAATTCTTCAGTGATACTAATATAATTCATCAAACTAAGTCTTTACTACAGATTTTGCTATATAGGTAGTTTTTGTATCTGGATCACATGAATGAGTAGTTAATTTACCTTATTTATCATACTAGCCTACAAGTCATGTAAAATTGTTGTTAGTGAACTTCTTGAAAGATACCAATATAATTCATCACACTAAGCGTATACTACAGATTTGGATGTATAGGAAGTCATTGTGTCTGGACTCACATGAATGGGTAGTTAATTAGCCTTGTTCCTTTTTCTAGCCTCCAAGACATATAGAATTTTTCTAATGAAATTATTCAGTGATACTAATATAATTCATGAAACTAAGTGTATACTACATATTTTGGTGTATAGGTAGTTATTCTATGTGTCCTCACATGATTGGGTAATTAATTTGCCTTATTCTTTGTTCTAGCCTACAAGGTATATAAAATTGTTGTTAATGAAATTCTTCAGTGATACTAATATAATTCATCAAACTAAGTCTTTAATACAGATTTTGTTATATAGGTAGTTTTTGTATCTGGACTCACATGAATGGGTAGTTAATTAGCCTTGTGAATTTTTCTAGCGTCCAAGACATATAGAATGTTTCTAATGAAATTATTCAATGATACTAATATATTTCATGAAACTAAGTGTATACTAAAGATTTTGGTATATAGGTAATTATTATATCTGTCCTCACATGTTTGGGTAGTTAATTTGCCTTATCCATTGTTCTAGCATACAAGGTATATAAAATTGCTGTTAATGAAATTCTTCAGTGATACTAATATAATTCATCAAACTAAGTCTTTACTACAGATTTTGCTATATAGGTAGTTTTTGTATCTGGATCACATGAATGTGTAGTTAATTTACCTTATTTATCATACTAGCCTACAAGTCATGTAAAATTGTTGTTAATGAACTTCTTGAAAGATACCAAAATAATTCATCACACTAAGTGTATACTACAGATTTTGATGTATAGGAAGTCATTGTGTCTGGACTCACATGAATGGTTAGTTAATTAGCCTTGTGCATTTTTCTAGCGTCCAAGACATATAGAATGTTTCTAATGAAATTATTCAATGATACTAATATATTTCATGAAATTAAGTGTATACTACAGATTTTGGTGTATAGGTAGTTATTGTATCTGTCCTCACATGATTGGGTAGTTAATTTGCGTTATTCATTGTTCTAGCCTACAAGGTATATAAAATTGTTGTTAATGAAATTCTTCAGTGATACTAATATAATTCATCAAACTAAGTCTTTACAACAGATTTTGTTGTATAGGTAGTTTTTGTATCTGGACTCACATGAATGGGTAGTTATTTTCCTCATTCCTTATTCTAGCCTCCAAGACATATAGAATTTTTCTAATGAAATTATTCAGTGATACTAATATATTTCATGAAACTAAGTGTATACTAAAGATTTTGGTGTATAGGTAGTTTTTGTATCTGGAATCACATGAATGGGTAGTTAATTTACCTTATTTATCATACTAGTCTACAAGGCATATAAAATTGTTGTTAATGAAATTCTTCAGTGATACTAATATAATTCATCAAACTAAGTCTTTACTACAGATTTTGCTATATAGGTAGTTTTTGTATCTGGATCACATGAATGGGTAGTTAATTTACCTTATTTATCATACTAGCCTATAAGTCATGTAAAATTGTTGTTAATGAACTTCTTGAAAGATACCAATATAATTCATCACACTAAGTGTATACTACAGATTTGGATGTATAGGAAGTCATTGTGTCTGGACTCACATGAATGGTTAGTTAATTAGCCTTGTTCATTTTTCTAGCGTCGAAGACATAGAATGTTTCTAATGAAATTATTCAGTGATACTAATATATTTCATGAAACTAAGTGTATAATACAGATTTTGGTGTATAGGTAGTTATTGTATCTGTACTCACATGATTGGGTAGTTAATTTGCGTTATTCATTGTTCTAGCCTACAAGGTAAATAAAATTATGTTAATGAAATTCTTCAGTGATACTAATATAATTCATCAAACTAAGTCTTTACTACAGATTTTGCTATATATGTAGCTTTTGTATCTGGAATCACATGAATGAGTAGTTAATTTCCCTTATTTATCATACTAGCCTACAAGTCATGTAAAATTGTGGTTTATGAACTTCTTGAAAGATACCAATATAATTCATCACACTAAGTGTATACTGCAGGTTTTGGTGTATAGGAAGTCATTGTGTCTGGACTCACATGAATGGGTAGTTAATTAGCCTTGTTCCTTTTTCTAGCCTCCAAGACATATAGAATTTTTCTAATGAAATTATTCAATGATACTAATATAACTCATCAAACAAAGTGTATACTACAGATTTTGGTGTATAGGTAGTTATTGTATCTGTCCTCACATGATGGGGTAGTTAATTTGCGTTAGTCATTGTTCTAGCCTACAAGGTATATAAAATTGTTGTTAATGAAATTCTCCAGTGATACTAATATTATTCATCAAACTAAGTCTTTACTACAGATTTTGTTGTATAGGTAGTTTTTGTATCTGGACTCACATGAATGGGTAGTTAATTACCATTGATCATTTTTCTAGCCTCCAAGACATATAGAATGTTTCTAATGAAATTATTCAGTGATACTAATATGTTTCGTGAAACTAACTGTATACTACAGATTTTGGTGTCTAGGTAGTTATTATATCTGACCTCACATGATTGGGTAGTTAATTTGCATTATTCATTGTTCTAGCCTACAAGGTAAATAAAATTGTTTTTAATGAAATTCTTCAGTGATACTAATATAATTCATCAAACTAAGTCTTTAATACAGATTTTGCTATATAGGTAGTTTTTGTATCTGGAATCACATGAATGAGTAGTTAATTTCCCTGATTTATCATACTAGCCTACAAGTCATGTAAAATTGTTCTTAATGAACATCTTGAAAGATACCAATATAATTCATCACACTAAGTGCATCCTACAGATTTTGGTGTATAGGAAGTCATTGTGTCTGGACTCACATGAATGGGTAGTTAATTAGCCTTGTTCCTTTTTCTAGCCTCCAAGACATATAGAATTTTTCTAATGAAATTATTCAGTGATAGTAATATATTTCATAAAACTAAGTGTATACTACAGATTTTGGTGTATAGGTAGTTATTGTATCTGTCCTCACATTATTGGGTAGTTAATTTGCGTTATTCATTGTTCTAGCGTACAAGGTAAATAAAATTGTTTTTAATGAAATTCTTCAGTGATACTAATATAATTCATCAAACTAAGTCTTTACAACAGATTTTGTTGTATAGGTAGTTTTTGTATCTGGACTCACATGAATAGGTAGTTAATTACCCTTGTTTATTTTTCTAGCGTCCAAGACATATAGAATGTTTCTAATGAAATTATTCAGTGATACTAATATATTTCATGAAACTAAGTGTATACTACAGATTTTGGTGTATAGGTACTTATTGTATCTGTCCTCACATGATTGGGTAGTTAATTTGCGTTATTCATTGTTCTAGCCTACAAGGTAAATAAAATTGTTGTTAATGAAATTCTTCAGTGATACTAATATAATTCATCAAACTAAGTCTTTACTACAGATTTTGCTATATAGGTAGTTTTTGTATCTGGAATCACATGAATGAGTAGTTAATTTCCCTGATTTATCATACTAGCCTACAAGTCATGTAAAATTCTTCTTAATGAACATCTTGAAAGATACCAATATAATTCATCACACTAAGTGTATACTACAGATTTTGGTGTATAGGAAGTCATTGTGTCTGGACTCACATGAATGGGTAGTTAATTAGCCTTGTTCCTTTTTCTAGCCTCCAAGACATATAGAATTTTTCTAATGAAATTATTCAGTGATACTAATATAATTCATGAAACTAAGTGTATACTACAGATTTTGTTGTATAGGTAGTTATTCTATGTGTCCTCACATGATTGGGTAGTTAATTTGCCTTATTCATTGTTCTAGCCTACAAGGTATATAAAATTGTTGTTAATGAAATTCTTCAGTGATACTAATATAATTCATCAAACTAAGTCTTTAATACAGATTTTGTTGTATAGGTAGTTTTTGTATCTGGAATCACATGAATGGGTAGTTAATTTACCTTATTTATCATACTAGTCTACAAGGCATATAAAATTGTTGTTAATGAACTTCTTCAAAGATACCAATATAATTCATCAAACTAAGTGTATACTACAGATTTTGGTGTATAGGAAGTGATTGTGTCTGAACTCACATGAATGTTAATTTGGTTAGTTGTTTTAGCCTTGTTCATTTTCCTAACTATAATTCATCAAAGACATATAGAATTTTCTAATGAAATTATTCAGTGATAGTGAAATATAAATCCTGTTCATTTTTCTAGCGTCAAACAAATTTTATGAAATTATTCAGATTTTGGTGTACTACAGATTTTAGGTAGGTGATTCTCTGTCCTCACATGATTGGGTTGTTACATTTTGCGTTAGTCCAGTGATTGTTCTAAGTCCTACAAGGTATATGGAAAATGAATGGGTAGTTAATTACCATTGTTAATCCCCAAGACATATAAATGTTTCTAATGAAATTATTCAATATAATTCATCAAACTAAAATCTTTACTACAGATTTTGTTGTATAAAGGAAACTAATAATTCATCAAACTAAATCTTTTACAACAGATTTTTTTTTTGTATCTGGAATCACATGAATGAGTAGTTAATTATCCTTGTTCATTTTTAGCTCATCAAACAAAGACATATAGAATTTTTCTAATGAAATTATTCAGTGATACTAATATAACTCAGTGATCTAATAAATTCATCAAAAAGTCTTTATACTACAGATTTTGTATCTGTACTCATATAGGTAGTTATTGTTATCTGTCCCCTAAAACATGATTGGTAGTTAATTTACTAATGATTTTGGTGACATTGTTATAGTCCTCTACAAGGTATATAAAATTGTTGTTAATGAAATTCTCCAGTGATACTAATATAATTCATCTAAAACTACAAGTAGTTTTTACTGGAATCAGAGTTTTTGTTGTATAGGTAGTTTTTGTATCTGGACTCATATGAATGGGTAGTTAATTACCATTGTTCATTTTCTAAGCTAATATAATTAATCCCAAGACATATAGAATGTTTCTAATGAAATTATTCAGTGATACTAATATATGATACTGAATGAGTATAATTATCCTTCATGAAACTAAGTGTATACTAAAGATTTTGGTGTATAGGTAATTATTATATCTGTCCTCACATGATTGGGTAGTTAATTTGCGTTAGTCCTTGTTCTAGCCTACAAGGTATATAAAATAGTTGTTAATGAAATTCTTCAGTGAAACTAATATAATTCATCAAACTAAATCTTTACAATTGGGTAGTTAATTTTTGTTGTATAAAAGGTTAATGTTTTTGATATCTGGAATCAAACATGAATGTATAGGTAGTTAATTATCCTTGTTCATTTTTTCTAGAATGTTTCTAATGAAATTATTCGTCCAAGACATATAGAATTTTTTCTAATGAAATTATTCAGTTGTGATACTAATTCATATAAACTCATCAAACAAAGTGTTAATTATACTAGCGTCCAAGAATTTTTTTGAAATTATTCAGTGTATAGGTAGTTATTGTATATCTGTCCTCACATGATTGGGTAGTTAATTTGCGTTAGACATTGTTCTAGCCTACAAGGTATATAAAATTGTTGTTAATGAAATTCTCCAGTGATACTAATATAATTCATCAAACTAAGTCTTTACTACAGATTTTGTTGTATAGGTAGTTTTTGTATCTGTACTCATATGAATGGGTAGTTAATTACCATTGTTCATTTTTCTAGTGTCCCAAGACATATAAAATGTTTCTAATGAAATTATTCAGTGATACTAATATATTTCATGAAACTAAGTGTATACTAATGATTTTGGTGTATAGGTAATTATTATATCTGTCCTCACATGATTGGGTAGTTAATTTGCGTTAGTCCTTGTTCTAGCCTACAAGGTATATAAAATAGTTGTTAATGAAATTCTTCAGTGATACTAATATAATTCATCAAACTAAATCTTTACTACAGATTTTGTTGTATAGGTAGTTTTTGTATCTGGAATCACATCAATGAGTAGTTAATTATCCTTGTTCATTTTTCTAGCGTCCAAGACATATAGAATTTTTCTAATGAAATTATTCAGTGATACTAATATAACTCATCAAACAAAGTGTATACTACAGATTTTGGTGTATAGGTAGTTATTGTATCTGTCCTCACATGATTGGGTAGTTAATTTGCCTTATTCATTGTTCTAGCGTACAAGGTATATAAAATTGTTGTTAATGAAATTCTCCAGTGATACTAATATAATTAATCAAACTAAGTCTTTACTACAAATTTTGTTGTATAGGTAGTTTTTGTATCTGGACTCATATGAATGGGTAGTTAATTACCATTGTTCATTTTTCTAGCGTCCCAAGACATATAGAATGTTTCTAATGAAATTATTCAGTGATACTAATATATTTCATGAAACTAAGTGTATACTAAAGATTTTGGTGTATAGGTAATTATTATATCTGTCCTCACATGATTGGGTAGTTAATTTGCGTTAGTCCTTGTTCTAGCCTACAAGGTATATAAAATAGTTGTTAATGAAATTCTTCAGTGAAACTAATATAATTCATCAAACTAAATCTTTACAACAGATTTTGTTGTATAGGTAGTTTTTGTATCTGGAATCACATGAATGAGTAGTTAATTATCCTTGTTCATTTTTCTAGCGTCCAAGACATATAGAATTTTTCTAATGAAATTATTCAGTGATACTAATATAACTCATCAAACAAAGTGTATACTACAGATTTTGGTGTATAGGTAGTTATTGTATCTGTCCTCACATGATTGGGTAGTTAATTTGCGTTAGACATTGTTCTAGCCTACAAGGTATATAAAATTGTTGTTAATGAAATTCTCCAGTGATACTAATATAATTCATCAAACTAAGTCTTTACTACAGATTTTGTTGTATAGGTAGTTTTTGTATCTGTACTCATATGAATGGGTAGTTAATTACCATTGTTCATTTTTCTAGTGTCCCAAGACATATAAAATGTTTCTAATGAAATTATTCAGTGATACTAATATATTTCATGAAACTAAGTGTATACTAATGATTTTGGTGTATAGGTAATTATTATATCTGTCCTCACATGATTGGGTAGTTAATTTGCGTTAGTCCTTGTTCTAGCCTACAAGGTATATAAAATAGTTGTTAATAAAATTCTTCAGTGATACTAATATAATTCATCAAACTAAATCTTTACTACAGATTTTGTTGTATAGGTAGATTTTGTATCTGGAATCACATCAATGAGTAGTTAATTATCCTTGTTCATTTTTCTAGCGTCCAAGACATATAGAATTTTTCTAATGAAATTATTCAGTGATACTAATATAACTCATCAAACAAAGTGTATACTACAGATTTTGGTGTATAGGTAGTTATTGTATCTGTCCTCACATGATTGGGTAGTTAATTTGCCTTATTCATTGTTCTAGCGTACAAGGTATATAAAATTGTTGTTAATGAAATTCTCCAGTGATACTAATATAATTCATCAAACTAAGTCTTTACTACAAATTTTGTTGTATAGGTAGTTTTTGTATCTGGACTCATATGAATGGGTAGTTAATTACCATTGTTCATTTTTCTAGCGTCCCAAGACATATAGAATGTTTCTAATGAAATTATTCAGTGATACTAATATATTTCATGAAACTAAGTGTATACTAAAGATTTTGGTGTATAGGTAATTATTATATCTGTCCTCACATGATTGGGTAGTTAATTTGCCTTATTCATTGTTCTAGCGTACAAGGTATATAAAATTGTTGTTAATGAAATTCTTCAGTGATACTAATATAATTCATCAAACTAAGTCTTTACTACAGATTTTGCTATATAGGTAGTTTTTGTATCTGGAATCACATGAATGAGTAGTTAATTTCCCTGATTTATCATACTAGCCTACAAGGCATGTAAAATTGTGGTTTGTGAACTTCTTGAAAGATACCAATATAATTCATCACACTAAGTGTATACTACAGATTTTGGTGTATAGGAAGTCATTAGGTTTGGACTCACATGAATGGGTAGTTAATTACCATTGTTCATTTTTCTAGCGTCCAAGACATATAGAATGTTTCTAATGAAATTATTCAGTGATACTAATATATTTCATGCAACTAAGTGTATACTAAAGATTTTGGTGTATAGGTAGTTATTGTATCTGTACTCACATGATTGGGTAGTTAATTTGCGTTATTCATTGTTCTAGCCTACAAGGTAAATAAAATTATTGTTAATGAAATTCTTCAGTGATACTAATATAATTCATCAAACTAAGTCTTTACTCTAGATTTTGGTGTATAGGTAGTTTTTCTATCTGGAATCACATGAATGTGTAGTTAATATATCTTATTTATCATACTAGCCTAGAAGGCATGTAAAATTTTTGTTAATGAACTTCTTCAATGATACCAATATAATTCATCAATCTAAGTGTATTCTACAGATTTTGGTGTATAGGAAGTCATTGTGTCTGGACTCACATGAATGGGTAGTTAATTTGCCTTATTCATTTTTCTAGCCTCCAAGACATATAGAATGTTTCTAATGAAATTATTCAGTGATACTAATATAACTCACCAAACAAAGTGTATACTACAGATTTTGGTGTATAGGTAGTTATTGTATCTGTCCTCACATGATTGGGTAGTTAATTTGCGTTAGACATTGTTCTAGCCTACAAGGTATATAAAATTGTTGTTAATGAAATTCTTCAGTGATACTAATATAATTCATCAAACTAAGTCTTTAATACAGATTTTGTTGTATAGGTAGTTTTTGTATCTGGGCTCACAGGAATGGGTAGTTAATTACCCTTGTTCATTTTTCTAGCGTCCATGATATATAGAATGTTTCTAATGAAATTATTCAGTGATACTAATATATTTCATGAAACTAAGTGTATACTACAGATTTTGGTGTATAGGTAGTTATTGTATCTGTCCTCACATGTTTAGGTAGTTAATTTGCGTTATTCAATGTTCTAGCGTACAAGGTATATAAAATTGTTGTTAATGAAATTCTTCAGTGATACTAATATAATTCATCAAACTAAGTCTTTACTACAGATTTTGGTGTATAGGTAGTTTTTGTATCTGGAATCACATGAATGGGTAGTTAATTTACCTTATTTATCATACTAGCCTACAAGGCATGTAAAATTGTTGTTAATGAACTTCTTCAAAGATACCAATATAATCATCAAACTAAATATATACTATAGATTTTGGTGCATAGGAAGTCATTGTGTCTGGACTCACATGAATGGGTAGTTAATTTCCCTTATTCATTATTCGAGCCTCCAAGATATATAGAATGTTTCTAATGAAATTATTCAGTGATAGTAATATAATTCATCAAACCAAGTTTATACTCCAGATTTTGGTGTATAGGTAGTTATTGTATCTGTCGTCACATGATTGGGTAGTTAATTTGCCTTATTCATTGTTCTAGCCTACAAGGTATATCAAATTGTTGTTAATGAAATTCTTCAGTGATACTAATATAATTCATCAAACTATGTCTTTGCTACAGATTTTGTTGCATAGGTAGTTTTTGTATCTGGAATTACATGAATGTGTAGTTAATTTACCTTATTTATCATACTAGCCTACAAGGCATGCAAAATTGTTGTTAATGAACTTCTTCAAAGATACCAATATAATTCATCAAACTAAGTGTATAGTACAGATTTTGGTGTATAGGTAGTTATTGTTCTTGGATTCAAATGAATGGGTAGTTAATTTGCCTTACTCATTATTCTTGCATACAAGACATATAGAATGTTTCTAATAAAATTCTTCAGTGATATATAATTCATGAAACTAAGTGTTTACAACATATTTTGCTGTATAGGTAGTTATTGTATCTAAACTCACATGAATGGTTAGTTAATTTGCCTTATTCATTGTTCTAGCCTACAAAGTATATAAAATTGTTGTTAATGAAATTTTTCAGTGATACTGATATAATTCCTCAAACTAAGTGCATACTGCAGATGTTAGAGTATAGGTAGGTACTGTGCTTGGATTTAAATCAATCGGTAGTTACTTTATCTTATTCATTATTGTACCCTACAAGACATATAGAATTACAGATCTTGGTGTATAGGAAGTTATTGTGTCTAGACTCACATGAATGGGTAGTTAATTTGCCTTGTTCATTTTTATAGCCTATAAGATATGTAGAAGTTTATTTATGAAATTCTTCAGTGATACTGATATAATTCATCCAATTATATGTATACTACAAATCTTGGTGTGTATGGAGTTATGTGGATTCAAATGAATGGTTATTTAATTTGCCTTATTCATTATTCTAGCCTACAAGACATATAGAATGTTTCTAATGAAATTCTTCAATGATACTGATATAATTAATCAAACTAAGTGTATACTACAGATTTTGGTGTATAGGTAATTATTGTATCAGAAATCACATGAATGGGTAGCTAATTTACATTATTCATTGTTTTAGCCTGCAAGACAGAATGTTTCTCATGTAATACTTCAGTGATAGTTACATAACTCATCAAACTAAATGTATACTCCTGATTTTGGACTCATATGAATGGGTAATTAATTTGCCTCATTCATTCTTCTAGCCTTCAAGACATATAGAATGTTGTTAATGAAATTCTTCAGTGATACTGACATAATTCATCAAATTATGTGTATGCTATAGATTTTGGTGTATAGATAGTTATTGTCAGCTTACCTTAATTGCTACTTAATTTGCATGATTCATTCTTCTCACTTACAAGATATATAGAATGTTGTTAATGAAATTATTCACTGATACTGATATAATTCATCAATCTATGATTATATTACTGATTTTGGCATATAATTATTCGTCGTGTCTGGACTCACATGAATATGTAGAGAACTTGCCTGATTCTTTCTTCTTGATTACAAGAAATATCGAATGTTGTTACTGAATTTATTTAGTGATACAATGCATCCATGTTTGTATCATAGAATTTAATATATAGATAGTTATTTTATCAAATCTTACATGACTTTACAGTTAATTAGTCTAACTTGTATTTCTAGCCTGGAATATCTGCATTGTTTTTATTGGACTTCTTGAGTAATGACATATATTATTCTTTATTTTTGTTTTTTTGTATAGCTTTTTATTTTATCAACACTTTAATTCAATGGCTATTAATATGTTTGCTTTTTTCTTCTAGATTTTAAACGTATTATTTTTTAACTTTCTCAAACATATTATATTTATCCATGTTTATCATATAGTGTTTGTTGTATAAATAATTAGTTCATTACTGCTGGAAGATTGGTTATTTATTATGTCTGCTTAGTTTTTCTAACCTGTAAAAGTAATAGAATAGAACATTATACTTTTTGAGAGATATAGATATAACATATCTTTTAATGTCTGTTATAGATTTTTTCAAGTAGGTAGTTATTTGTCACCCTTTATATGAAACGGTAGCTAATTTTTCTGCTTTTTTTTCTAACACTAAGTGACCTAGACTATTCTTATTGTAAATCTTATGAGATATAGATATTATACATTTTTTAATATTTATCATAGACTTTTGTGTGTAGTTAGTTATTTCATCACTCCTCATATAATTTGGTAGTTAAATTGTCTGCTTTGGTCTTCTAGCTTATATGAGATCCAGAATTTTTTTTTATTGTGTTTCTTCAATGATATTGATATAATACATTTATTTACATTTATGTCATAACATTTATTGTGTAGGTAGTTACTTCGTCATACTTCACCTATTAGCTAGTTTTTCTACTTCTCTTGTAGATGTAAGAGATTGAGAATGTTGTTTTTGTATTTCTACAGATCATTGTGTTTAGTTTGTGTGTAGTCATTTCCTCACCTGAATTAATCTGTTTACTTCGACATTCAATCCTACAAAAGACTTTGAATGGTTGAAAGGATATGCTTATGATGTAGGTATTTATCATTGGTATAAGAATGATTTTGAGCCCAAAATAAACATTATAAACAAAATGTTCCAAGAAGCAGTCCAGATAAACTTTTTTAAAACTATGATCTGGAATTAGAATGTGAATAACTATGGCATCTTGTTTTCTTTTTTAATCATTTCATTTTACAAGGTAATAATGCCACTAACATGCAGGAGGTTTACTGCATGTCAAATAATATAAGAAAAACATTACTGAGGACTGAGAAACAATAAAAGAACAGAAATTAAGAAGACAAAAGATAACGATTGACATTTCACCTTAATTTTTGAAGATCAAAGTTGACTGGAAAGCAAGAATCTGAAAAAGAGTCCCACAGGAAAGAAGTATGACAGAATAAACAATTAGCATACAACTTATATCTTTAGGCATTTAAACTGTAAAATGATGAGACCTAGCCACCAATGTAGTACTATAGTTAGATGAATCCATCATAAAAATTCAGAATGTGAAACTTATAAATACTAAACACTTTAAACACCTCTGTGTATGAATCAGTTGTAAGAAATTTAGTACAGGTGTTAAGGAAGTTTAATAATGGATAGGTTGCATCAAGGATACTTTTGCCTAACACCATAAGATATTACAAAACCAAAACATTAGCCATGTTATTAAATAGTCTCATCAGATCATAACTCTCATATAAATGTCATAATTTTAAATAGTCTCATCAGATCATAACTCTCATATAAATATCATAATTTTAAATAGTCTCATCAGATCATAACTCTCACATAAATATCATAATTTTAAATAGTCTCATCAAATCATGACTCTCATATGAATGTCATTTTTCATTTTTTAGGCTTGTCAGATCATGACACATATAAATGTCATGTTTTTAAATAGCCTTGTCAGATCATGACTCTCATATTAATGTCTTGTTCTTAAATAGTATCATCAGATCATAACTCTCATATGAGTGTCATATTCTTAGTGTCATCAAATCATGATTCTCATATGAATGTCATGTTCTTAAATAGTCATGACAGACCATGATCGTTATATGAATATCATATCCTTAGTCTTGTCAAATCATGATTCACATATGAATTTCATATCTTAGATATTCTCGTCAGGACATGACTCACATATCAGTTTCATGTACTTAAATTGTCTTGTCAGATCATGGCTGTCATATGAATGTTATGCATGGCATCCAACTTCTTTAGAATTGTCTAAACTATCGTTGAGTATTTTTCTCAGATCAATGACTAGAAATGGCTTTAAATGAATAAATTCTTTAAATCTTAAAAACAACAATCCTTCCTCAGAATCAATAGAATGACTTTACAAAATCACAAAATTCTTTACCGAATAACACATGAAGACTTCCAACAGCAGCAACAACAAAAAATACCTAGCATATTTAATTAGGAGAGAAAATAATTATATAATCAAGCTGTTGACTTTCCACACTACCAAAAACTAAAGGTTAAGAAGTGTAATTTCTTGAAAAACTTTCACTTTTCATAATGTAGTTATATCCATCATGAGAAGATATAATTGAAGGTTCAACACTCCGTAAGTGATATTATCAAAGACAATTGGTTTGTATTCAGTTTTCCTTCTATTAGAATTTTCACTAACCAAGGCTATAGAATGCTCAGCCTGTCTTGTCTACTCCATAGATAGATGAAGAAATAGATGTATGAATATCACAAGGGAATTAGTGAATGAAACAAACTTGGCTGGAATTTGAATTCAGCTACACTGATTTTACTTTTTGAGTAAGTATCCATGTGAGAAAATATGGCAAACTTCCATGCCTGCAAAAAAATGGTATGTCAAAAAGACTGTTTTTACTCTTCACAGTGTTATTATTTTAACTACCTTCGCTCTTCAGCAATGTTTATTGTTTTAAAAAGCAATGATTAGAATTAAACATCGTAATGTATAAACAACACTGAATATAAATTAAAAAAGTTTTATTCAGCAAAACTGAATCATTAGTAACTAGCAGTAGAGCCCGGCTTTGCCTGGGGATGTAACAGTAAGAGATAGATCAAGTATCAACCATCATAAAGACTGAAAAATAAAATTGACAAAGATTATTGTTTAAGGTTGACAGACACGCATGTCTTAATTAGTTTTATTTTATTTTATTTTTTTTTTACGAATTGGTCAAACCCAAACTCAAACAAAAACATTGTTTTCAATCGTTGTGAGTCTACCAATTGAATAGAATTTTATTATAAACAATTGTCTTGTAAATGGAATTTTTAAAGCATTCTGAATGTAAAAATAAAGAAAAAAGTGTGCAAGACGATAAGAAACACTACCTGCCAAAAAAAGTGAAGTTTTGTTGAAATCGGTTGAAAAATGTAGGAAATCCAATCCCATATATAAATGAACACACACACACACACACACAACCAACCTGGGTTTTATAATAAGTATAACTCGATAACTCGATATTAATAAGTATAACTCGATATGAGTTGTCCCCCTTTCATTAATGCCTCTTAATCGTGTTTTCAAATTGATTTCGTGCAAAAACAATTGTGTTTTGCCAATTTTTGGTGCTGTCAGAACCACCACAAGGTAATTTTACATAGTCCTGTGAAGTTTTGTTGAAATCGGTTGAAAAATGTAGGAAATCCGATCCAATATATAAACGTACAGACACACACACACACACACAATCTGCATTTTATAATAAGTAAGATTAAACTGTTTTTTATACAAAGTGTTTAGTACTGAAATGGGTAGGATGGGATAGTTTCATTATTATCCCTTTTTTCCCATTTTATTGTTTTACAGGAGAAAATCCTTTAGATGCCTGGGCATCCTGTGGGTTGTTTTTGGTCTTTATGGTGGTTTGACTTTGTCATAATCTTCTGCATTTTCTTCCTCTTGTTTGGAAGAGGTCTCAGATTTGTTGTTTTTCTGAAATTCAGTGTCAGGGGCTCTCACTTTGTTACCTTTTGCCCTTCTTCACTGGTAGTTTAGTTTGCCCTCAGTGTCAGTATTATCAGTGGTAGGATGACCCTATGTTTGTAGAATTAATTGCTTGTTTAGGAGATTGTAAGTAGCTCCCAGAGTCATTGGTTGGAGTGTCAGGCACCCTGGGCTATTGGGAGATTTCTGATTCACTTTTCCCTTCCACCTGTGTGAGGTCTCTTAAGGAGACCAATGGAGTACCCATGGTTGGCCACATCCATTATATCTCTTACATTGTTACCCTGCAGGTTATAAGGAGTAGTCCTACTAGTGCCTATTCTTTGTTCATGTAGGAACTGTCTGACCTGATCAAACAAAAAGGTGGTCCCTTGGTCAGAGTAAATATAGGCAGATAACCAGAATACTGAGAATAGGAAACATAGAGCTTGGATTACTGTTTATGCAGTTACATCAGGATAGGGGAGCATGGATAGGAAGTGCAAGTATTCATCTATTAGTGTTAATAGATATTTGTTTTTAGTTTTAGATAGGAGTTGCCCCTTGAAAATACAGGTCAAGGTTCTTGTACGGTTGTGTGACTTTTATTATTGTTCCCAAGTTGGCTCTATAAAAATTTTGGTTTTATTTCAGTGCATATCCAGCAGTTGCTTATAGTTTCTTTTACATCTTACCTGGAGAAAGGTAAGTTTCTAATTCAAATCAAATGTACCATTCCTGTTACACCCAGGTGGCATAGATCTTTGCATAGTTTAAGAAGAGGCCTTCTTTGAAGGTTATCATTTTTCACATTCCTTAAAGTGAGTGAAATAGTGCGTTTTGTTTCCCAGGGTGGGATGTGACACTGAATAAGAAACAGGTGAGTATCATCTGCCACTGGGCTATTTTCACATTTTTCACCTTACAAGTTACTTTATTTTTGAACATATATGCCACTGACTTTTGATCTGTTATTAGTTTGAAATGGCAGCCTAGTAGGTAACATTGCCATTTTCTTAGAGATTCTACAATGGCATAGTCTTCTTTTTCTATGGACGAATGTTACTGTTCTGATTGTGAAAGTGTTCTAGAGAAGAACGCTACAGGTTATCCTACTTTTCTTAGTGAGATGCTAATGACACAGTATGATATATGTGTTTCCACATCAAGAAGAATAGAGTATTTGATAGTAGTAACAGCAGTGTTTTTGATGTTTTCTTTTAATTCTTTGAATGTTCTGATAGTGTAAGGAAGAGTAAAAGTAGAAATCTTTGTGAGTAGTTGGACTTTAGCTGAAAATGAAAGAATTCAATGGGCATAGTAGGAAAACATTCCCAATACCCATCGTAGTGAGGATTACTTATAAGGAATCAATATTTTTAAAAGGGAGTCTTAAATGTTCCCAGACCAAACTTCATATAATTCCTACTGACAATATAGCTAAGCAATTTAATTTTGTTCTGTCTGAAGAAGTGTTTATCCTGGTTCATTGTCAAATTGCATTTTTTACAGCTATCATGAATTGTTTTAGGTTTTTATCATATGTCTTGTCTGTATACCATCACATTGTCAATGTAGGCAAAAGTGTCTTTTAGTTACCATTTCTCAATTATTCCATTGATAATTCTCTGGGAGCAAGCTACCCCATTAGTTACATCAAATTGTATTCTGCAAAACTAATATTTCAATATTGGTATTTCAACATGGGATGTTGCTGAAGAAAATTGTGGCCCAATATTATGTCACAACAGAGAGTCTTCATTCTTAAAAGTTTTACATTTTTTGTAGATAATTCCTTTTATTTTTTGTTCCACATTGCAAAATCTTAGTACTTGAGTTGACAATGCAGCATTGGTCATTGTTACTATATTGGTGCATGGAAAGATTTTCTTACGGTTAGATTTTGTTATTTTCTAATTGATGAAGTTCTTGGAGCTACTTGTATCCACCGGAGCATTTAAGGGTAGACCACTGGACTCTAGTTTTATGATGGCATCTGATAAGTAACTAGATTAGGCCAAGAAGGCCCAGGATACAGAGTTTTTTCTTATTTTGCTTTTACAAACCTTGGCTCAGTGGCCTTTCTTTCTGTAAGACAGGCAATTATCATCTCTAGTGGGGTATTTCAGGAACAGGTTTATTTTGCCCCCACACAAAAAACAAGCATGAGTAGTGGAAGCCACAACTTTTGGGTTTTCTATGGGGTCCAGAGGACAAGGGGTGCAGAAATAGAAGGCTTCTTATCTGTCATAGTTACAGAACCCAGCAAGGTAGTGCGTTATGGGACCTTACCCATAATAACATAATGGACTATCCCATACATAATAAATATTGCACCTCAAGAGGAAGCAGGGAGTTCTGTCTGAAGTCTGGAGTGAAGTCTAAAGTTTGGAGTGAAGTCCGTCAGGAGTCAGTCAGTCGAGTCAGAGGCAGTCCAGACAGAGTCGTGTTCAGACAATTACTACTAAACCTGATTGTTCGTACTAACACTTTTGTACCTCTCTGTATATATTCCTGTTTGTAGTATATCTGTGTTATTCCATATCCGCCTTCGAGTTCTTCTTTATTGGTTCTACCTTGGACTATCACCGTGGTACAAGAAACCGGACCATAACAGTAGTGAATGCTGTATTTTGTTGGACCACCTCTGGTGCTCTAGCTAATTCATATGCCTGCAGGGAGTGAGACTTTCTTGTTCCATAGGTACTGCTGGATGTTTACTGATAGTAGTCTATTAATGAAAGCATCTCTCACCAATTCTGCCTAATACTGCTCAATTGAGGTGGCTGCAAAAGTACAGTTTTTACTAATTATGTTGAGATCCTTAACGAAATTATTGATAAATTCAGAAGGCTGATGTCTTGAGATTATTTCAGTTTTTTTTCTTGATATATAGTCTATCCAGTGTTCCCACAGCCTCCTTGAAGGTAGTTGCTTCAGAAAAGAATTCAAAGATATTTGCGGATACAAATTTCATTAAATAATGCATTTTATTGCAATTAACGCTATAACCACCCTCCAGAAAATTGTTAAAGATTCCTTGCCAGTTGCAATAATCCCTCTCAGCATCTGGTGAATTGGGAAAATTGAAATTTATGGGCACATAATGAGGAATGATACCAAGAAATAATGAGAATATCATGGATAGAACATGTGAGCAATAAGGTAGTTGTAAGGAAAATAGGAACTACAAAAAAACTGATGAAAAAGTGAAATCTGAAATTTATGGAACATTTAATGAGGAAGGATACCGGGCAATGCTGAAAATAACATGGACAAAACATGTGACCAATAAGGAAGCTTTAAGGAAAATAGGAACTACAAGAAAACTAATACTTACAATCAGAAAGTGAAATCTGAAATTTATTGGACACATAATAAAGAAAGATACAAAGAAATGCTGAGAAGCTGAGAATACCATGAACAGAACATGTGACCAGTAAGGAAGTTTTAAGTGGAAATAGGAATTACAAGGAAACTAATACTTACAATCAGAAAGTGAAATCTAAAATTTATGGAACACATAATGAGGAATGAGACAAAGAAATGCTGAAAAACTGAGAATACCATGTATAGAACATGTAACTAGTAAGGAAGTTTTAAGGAAAATATAAACTACAAAGTATCTGATTCTTACAATCAGAAAGTGAAATCTGAAATTTATGGGGCACATGATGAAAGATACTAATAAATGATGAGAATACCATGTACAGAACATGTGACCAGTAAGGAAGTTTTTAGGAAAATAGAAACTACAAGGAAACTGATTCTTGCAATCAAGAAGAGAAAGTAAAAATTTATTGGACATAAATTCTAAATATTTTAAATAAAAAAGCACCTTGAGAATATAACTCATTGGTTAGACAAATCAAGAGAAACGTATGAGTAACCTACTTAACAAGTTTGTATAAGTGGACAACAGTATAATGACAAAGAACAATTGTAATGGTCTAAATATTATTTAGAGCAATAAAAAGCAGTAAGTTGTGTAAGACACGTTTGCCCCCATCCTTAAAGAACTTGGCACACAAAAGAAAAAGAATCTACAAAATACACATAACTGAATTTGTCGTATTGATCTGTAGGCTAAATATTTTGCTTGCACTGAGAAAGCTTTTCATGCAAAATGTCAACAGATAAAACTTGTTTGTTGTGAGTGGCATTTTAATAAATTATCATCCAATTTATACTAGTGTTACTAGTGTTATCTGATATGCACATGTTGCAAACAATACTTCAAATGTAACAAGTATATCAAAGTTTATTGATTGTTCCATTAATTATACCAACAGGTGGTACAGTTTCCAGTATTGTGCGGTGGTTATAAAGAAGAAAAAAAATAAAAGAAATGAGTAATAACATGTTCTACCAAATTTTACTAAAGTTTCAATGTAAATTTATATTTAACCAACTAAGGACATCTATTTTTTTTTTTAAAACTACATAGTTTTCCTAAAGTCATTCCAAGTTTTTACATTAAAGGCTGGAAGAATTTGGAGGAATAGAAATATTTGTATTTCCAGAGTGTATTAGGAATAGAAAATATTTGAAAGATAAGTCAAAATTAAAAATATTTTACATCAATAAAAATTACAAATAAATTTCAAATAATAATCACAAAATTTCCCACCAAAGAATATTTTGGATTTTAAATAACAACAAATGTCAGATATAACAAAACATTGAATATTTTGTAAACATTCTGAAAAAATATTCCAAATGATATATTAACCCATTAATGACCACAGTAAAATCTGGAATTAATTATAGATTTCTAAAAATCTGATATTAATTATAGGTTTCTTAAAAATCTAAGATTAATTATAGATTTCTAAAAATCTGGTATTAATTATAGATTTCTAAAAAATATAGGATTAATTATAGATTTATAAAAATCTGGTCTTAATTATAGGTTTCTAAAAAATCTATGGTTAATCTGGTACTAATTATAGTTTTCTAAAAAATATAAGATTAATTATGGATTTATAAATGTATCAATTATAGTATTAATTATAGGTTTCTAAACAAATCAAGGATTAATTATAGATTTATAAAAATCTGGTATTAATTATAGGATTTTTCAAAAAACTAGTATTAATTATAGATTTCTAAAGATCTGGTATTAATTATAAATTTCTAAAAAATCTAGTATTAATTTATAAAAACCTGTTCTTAATTATAGGTTTCTATCTATAATTAATTAATGTCCACTAACCTAAAAATGGGATTATGGCCATCAATGAATTAATATAAAAACTTATAAAAGTATAATCTTTCAACTTTAAATGTTTTTATATGTTTGCTCACAATAATAAATAAAATAAACATGTTCACTAATCTTATGCCTATCTTTACACTAATTTTCATAGAATTACATCCACACTTCAGCTTGTAGGGTTCAGCGTAACTGGATTAAAAGGAGAATTTAATACGGGATACCCTGCCCACAAAATTCAATGCAAATTTCAAGAAGAAACAACACGATAAGGAACGTTTGTAGAAAATAGAACATTGTATATTTATTATCTTGTGAATAGGGTAAAAAAGATTAATGCTTTAGTTCATTTAAGCAAAATGTGATTTTGATAAAAATGTCTGTGTTCGCTGTCTTTTAACAGAGTAGCAGTGTAATGTCTGTTTCTTTTGTTTTTGTATAGGTGTAAAGGAAAAAGGGGTGATCAATTTAAGTTGAAAAAGTGAGTGTGGATGAGAAATAAAAGATAAGAGGAAAAAATGTACTTAGGAGTCAGTTGTAAATTTGTTGTTGTTGTTGTCCTTTTCTACTCCACTTTTGGCTCTTAGTGTTAGGTTGAGTCAGTGATGGAATTTACTATCAGTCTTCTATGATTTCTGCGCCCTTCTGACTTGAGTGACTTGAAACTCTCTATTTATTGTTGACTTTTTTTTCACACTGGCTCATTATCTTTTTTTTGGTTTAGCAAATCGCCTCCTTTCATTGGTCAGAAAATTAATTTCACACCTTATTGCGAAATCTGTTTTTAGTCGTTTTGATCCGATTTTGCGGGTGTGCAAATCTACTTTGTGTTTTTTAGTCATTTGTTGGAATATAGGATTTGTATCCTATAAGCTTACTTGAAGAATGGATATAACTCTGCAAAACTCAGGGTAGAGATAGACATAAAATAAATGGACAAATTTAATTTATTTATTATTCTTAAAGATATATATCTTGATATTGAGCACTATAATTACAAAAACAATTTTCCTTATAGCCATATTCCCTGAAGTGACCTGGTATACTGGCTTTGAACAGAAATAATAACCAATTTCCAACACGGAAAAATTTTAAAAGAGTTCAAGCATTTACAGCAAAGGATTACAAGTTATCGACAAAAAGAAAAAACTGTAAGTTAGACATTAACTTATTGATTAAATTGGAAGCTATAATAACCAATTTTTTGTGCTTAAAAAAAAAAAAAAATTTGTCGTACAGAAAATTTGAATTTTTTGGCCCCCTCAGAGAGGAAAAAAAAAACGCATAATTTTTTTTTTTTTTCTACATACATAATCATGGAGCAATTTCAATCATCTATGCTGGAACTCATTAAGTATCAGATGCAAAGACAGCAAGAGAGTGAAGAACGTTTTCAGAAAGAGCAACTTAAAATTCAAGAAGAACAACTTAAAAAAACCAAAAAATTTCCAAGTTGATCACGTGAGGATTCCTCCGATCACTCACGCAGCAACGGACTCAAAAGGTTCGTCGATACACTGAAAAGAGCTCTTAGGAAAGCAACAGGTACCCCGACTAGAAAGGCGTTACAGCTATTCCTGCAAGTGTGTGCGAATTACCCCGAATAAATCTGCCCCATCAAGCCTATCACCCTGCGGAACTAATGTTCAAGAAAAGGTCAGATCGGTTTTTGACAAATTGATACCAGAAAATAAGGTACACTCAACAATCGCTATGGTTCCCAGGCGAAAATTTAACATTAATGAAAAATTTTTTTCAAAAATTATACAAATAATGCAACATCATGGGAACCAAGGGTCATAAAAAACGCATTGGGGATATGGTATACATCATACAAGGAAACAAATTTTACACAAACGGCACATTAACCAGTTGAAGAAAAGAAAGACCGACGAATCGGAAGTAATTCCAACAAGAATTAATTACAACTAATTGTTTGATACGCTTGACCTGCAAATACCGCGCAGACTGAGCAGAAACAACGAGATCTGCAAGAAAACGTAAAGCGACACAAAATTTAATAATAGACTTGAAAAGGAAAAAATATTAATTTTTTTTTCTCCCCACAAATGAAAAAAGGAAAAAAAAAAAAAATTTTAGGGGGGTGTTGGGCGCACCCACCTTCTAACTAGTAATAGACTGGTCCCTCTTATATAAGTCAGCTTGGGGGGAGAGTCAGGGTGAGCAGTCCAGATAAGCTTACCGGTACATACCGTTGGACTATAGACTTTGGATATTGTTTCAGCATTTAACCAACCTTCGTTCTACTAATCACTCTATTGTTAATTGCTTTTATGAATATACCAGTATTTTCCTCTACAACTGTGTTTGTCTTGATTCATACACCGACACGCGGGAAACTCACAACATCTCAACAATATTTCTTCTTGATCTTCTTGTTTTCCTGTGTGGAAACATTTGAATTTATTGAAATCTTATCTAGTATTGATAATTCACATCTGATTTCCTCAATTTCTCCCTTTAATTTTACCTTCCAAATGGGTTCTTTTTATGTTTTGTTTAATCTTTTGTCTTGATATTAAGTTTGTTACTAGCTGCCAAAGCTGTTGCACATATGACATTATTTATTTCTGTGATATTTTGTTTTGGTCTGTCCATTAACAATGTTTGCAATGATGTGTTATATGTTTGCACAATATGTTTATTGGACTTTGTCATGTGAAATTTTAATAGCTGGTTTCTTTCTGACATTTGTATGCAAATTACTTTGCTGTTTATTTGAATGATGTGGTTTTTTGCTTCAGTGATTTCAACTCTGTTTTCTTTTTCAAGGAATTCTGCTCTAATATCGTTTGATTCATCTTCATCAGTAACAAAATCTTCATCAATGCAATTGTTTATGTTGCAGCTAGATTCTTCCGTTTTATTTCCAGAGAGATCATTATTTTGTATCTTATTTATTTTAGTTTGTATCTCATCTTCTGTCATATCATATTTCTATTCTTGACTCATTTTTGTTTGCATTATATCTTATTGTACTTTGTCTAATATTTAGTTTTATCTTATCTATTTTTGTATTTGAGAGTCTTTTATTTCGCATGATGTCCCTGCAGATATTGGCAAGCATATTTGGGTCCAGATAGGGTCTTATTTTAGTTCCTACCATATCTCTCCATATTTGGTATGTCTGATCCATAATGTTCTTTTGTGAATTTTCAAGTTCAGTGAAAAAAGGTGCCATGATTTGTTTATACTTTTCATGATCCCATTTTGTTCACTTTCTTTTTATTTATTGATTTGGCATTAAAGTCACCATGTCCAATGTTGAAGTTATTCTGGTTTTGGTGACAAGGTATCTAATTGTTAGTGAAGAATTTGTCCCAGTGACAGATTTTTCAACCCCAAACTGGTTCCTCCGAGGAACATAGCCCTTATTTATCCAGGTGATGACCAATCTGGCATGAGTTTTTGTAAACATTGAGATTTGTATTTTTTTGCATTTTATCCTTAACTGCCAAGGGGTAATTTTGTTTCAAGATACCACCTCCAGGATGACTATCAACCAAAACTAAAGTGCTTATCCTACCTATGAGATAGTTATTCCCCATTGGACATCACTCCGAGTATTTTTATGCATTTATTATTATTATTCCTGTCATTGTTATCATTATTATTATATAGTTGTTTAGTAGTATATAATGTGTGGTATCCATCAGTCACAAGAGACTATGGATTTGCACCCAGAGTGTTTTACTTCAGTTGCTGCTGGTGGCACAGCATCTGCTATGGCTGTACTGGCCAACATGGGGGTGACAGTCTTGCATGAGTTGCCAGAATAAAGTTGAGCATAACATCAAACTGACTTAGGGTCTCTAGCTCAGGATTTGTTCTCAGCATTTACTTCCAAAGCCTTTCCCATGACTGGGTATGGCTGCAAAGCAGCAGAGGTTTAAAATCAGAGTATTCCTTCTCTCAGATGGACTACCCTCCTGGGCTGATGAGTTCCATCTACCCAAAGTCATACATGCCTAAACACATACATATACACTGGATGTTAGAGTGAACAGTTCATTATCAAATTAAATTAAGTTTAAGAATTATTATTATTATTACTTTAAATGATAATAAGAGAAATCAATAAATAAGGAAAGAACAAAAGTATAAAATTATCAGCAAATATATCAGAATATATTATTATTATTATTATTATTATTCATATATATAAAACAGAGGTGTCTGTCTGTCTGTGTGATATCTTTTCACTCGAGATCCATCCAACTGATTTAGACCAAACTTGGCACATACATTGTACAATATAAGAGATAGGTTCTTAGCATAAAAAAT
Source organism: Acanthosepion pharaonis (assembly GCA_903632075.3). NCBI lineage: Eukaryota > Metazoa > Mollusca > Cephalopoda > Sepiida > Sepiidae > Acanthosepion > Acanthosepion pharaonis. The sequence goes on from CAHIKZ030000551.1 coordinate 716,790, forward strand.
TGATAATTTAAAAAAGAAATCATTAATTGGTAAAGCTGATCAAAAATCAATAAATTCAACTTTTTTCCTCCGATTTCATTCAAACTCAGTATGTAGGTTATTTACATCATGATGAACTCAATGATACTTCATTTTTATTTCTATGTCACTGCATTTAGCGAAAAACCACAAAAAATGAAAAATCGATTTCAACACAAATTTTAAACTAAAAACTCCCTCAACTTTCAAGCAGTCTAAAACAGACTTCCCTCAATTGTAGCCAACAATACATTGATTGTTTAACATTTAATATTATAATTGAGTCTGCCCATATAGTGAAAAACTGCATAAATAGAGAAAAATGGCGATTTTTACTGGTTTCTTTCTTATTTTTTGTTGATCTTTCAACCAATTTTCATCACAATTGCTTCATAAATATATCCTGCTTTACATCCCTGGTAAGCACACTGACAAATTGAATTTCAAAAACTCCAAAATAATTGTGGTCTGATGTGGGTCTTCATTTTGCCTGTTTTACCCCTTCATGTTCGCAGCTAACATTGTTTGAATAAATACATATTACTTCTGTTATATCAGTAACTGCATTAATTCAAAATGTTTTTAACAAAAGTACTTTAAAGTAATTGAAGATAGACTCTTTTACATCTAAACATGATGCTGTTTTTGCTCCATTCTAATTGAATGCTTTTTCTGATTGACCTTCTAGGTATGTCTGCTAGTTATTATTATTATTATTATTATTAATATTAATGTGCTATCTCTTGATAGTTAGCATTATAATTACATTGTTAACTTTAAAATTTTATCTTTCAGAATTACCTGATCAACAGGTTTTGGGAAAATACAATCTTAGTTATTGTAATGTTTTCTCATATAGTAAGTTTATAAAAGTGAAAAAATCATTTTAAAATTAAGGTATTTTTAAGGTTTTGCTAATGTGATAAAATATTATGTAGATATGTGGCAAATGTATTAAGAAAATATAACAAGATAATAATACCAGAAATAAAAACACAGCTTATTTTCTTATATAATAAAAACAAAAAATAAATAAATAAACATACCTGGGTCAATATCATTGGCAACTACACGGGTAGCACCTAACATTTTACTAATAATTGCTAAGGCTCCACAACCACTTCCAATATCTAACACTGATTTCTTTTCAACATAATGTCTGTTTTCCAGTAGAAATCTATGAAATAAATGAAGGTAACATTATTTGGGAATTTGGAACAATTACAAAAAAAATACAAAGACAGTTTATGATTAGTAATGTTAACTACTAATAATAATATATTTATAAAATGTAGGAAGAGATAACATTTTAATAAAATATTTTATTCATAGTAATTTGGGAGAAAAAAAAACAAAAATTAAATATCCTGCTTCCTGGAATCTAAGAGAAGCATTAGTGATTATTTTTCAATCATACATATTACTTCATTTATTAATAGTAAATTAATTAGTACTGCATTTTTACAGTAAAATCATTGCTAATGCATTTTCATATTAAAACCATTGGCAATGGATTTTCATATTAAAATCATTTGCAATTTATCTCCATATAAAAATCACTGCCAGTACATTTTCATATTAAAATCATTGCTAATGCATTTTCATAGTAAAAATTATTGGCAATGGATTTTCATAATAGGACCATTTGCCATGCATTTTCATAGTAAAATCATTTGCTGTGCATTTTCATAGTAAAATCATTTGAAATACATTTTATAGATCAGTAGATTTCCCAAGTAACAAATATAGTTATCTTCAATATCATATTTATTATAAAATATAATTAGCTAAATACTTGTATCTATAAATACTCATATTGGCACTGGGGATGTAGAAATACCTGGGTGTGTGGTAAGCCCACTAGGAGTAAAGGAACCCTTAGCCTTTGTTAAGTTATCCATCTTAGATAAAGAAAACTCCACCTTCACTACTAAACCAGATATCTTGCCCCTGCTTGGCACAAGAGTTTACTTTTCTGTAGAATTAGAGAAAATGTTTCTCCTCCCATGAGAGGCCTGGTATTGGGGATTCCAACCCTATGATATGGTCATGTGAACTGGGTAAAAATTATTGTCCATTGCCCACATGCATACATATGTGTATGGTACTCACTGCATAAAAAAAATATTGACCTGGTGTCACATCCTGCCTAAGCATAGAGGCCAAGTAAATACTTATCTTCCTGTTTGTATATGTTGCTATGCAATATTTGATTATAATGCTGCACAAGCCAAGCATTGTTGATGATAGCAGGTCAGACTAAGCTCTCTAGATATGGTTAACAACAGGTCAAGGAGGACAACTCAGGATTGTAAAATGTATAACCCTGCCAAAGTACATACTTGAACTGTAATAAAGTTCAGCTCAACATAGTTGCAGTATTAACCAAAAATCGGTTGTGTGAGTGTTGAAGAAACACAAATGGAACTCGGAAACAAGCAGCTATACTGTAGATAAGAAATCACACTGCCACTTTGTTGAAATTACTTGGATCAAAGCCATTTTGACAAAGGCACTCTCCAAAATTAAAGGATTTGTTGATTATGTTAACTTTTACTTCATAGTTTCAAGTTTTATTTACAACATGAGATATATTTTGCTTTGGCATGTGTTGTTTTTAAAAATCTTTTTTGTTTTATCAAGATTTTTAATTTACAATACAGTGTAACCCGGATATAACAGAGTTGTCGGGACCGGAGAAGAAGTCTCTTATATCCGGGTTTGGTCTATTTTATATACATTAACACAGGCTCTAATTTGGGACCAGAGAAAATCTCTCTTATATCCGAGTTTCTCTTATATCCGGGTTACACTGTATTTTGAAAAATAGTTTTTAAACAGTACATTCTGAACTATAAAACAGAAAAAAATCAATTATGGAAGGAAGTGAATATGTCAAATTAACAATTTATATTCATACTTAATTGTAGAATGACCTGTGTATGACAATAAACTACATCCACATCCTAGGTAGGACGATAAACTACATCCAACAGCAGGGTCTCTGATTGGGAGCTTTTGAGGAGCATGAAACCACCTCTTAATTGCTGGTGTTCCCGGGTCCACCATGACCTGGAGTGGTGGGACCTGTTGGGGTCCCAGCTATGGGGTTGACCCCCCAGCTGGGTTAGAAGCACTGTGGAGTTGTATTGGTGGGTTTTGATACCAGGAATGCTTTGTAAAAGGTTGTTACCGGCAGTTATTTTTGAAAAAGAAAAAAAACTAGTACCAGCAATACGCGTTTGAAAAAAAAAAAAAAAAAATTACCAGCGATATATTTTTGAAGGAAAAGATATTACCAAAAAATAAAATATATTTTTGACAAAACAAAATATTACCAGCAATAAAAATTTTGTCGGCACTAAATAACAATAACACATTGAGGTTGATATGATGTAAAACAAACAAAAAACAAAGCAAACCTATTCATAGAAAAAAGTAAAAGATATTTTGTTTTATTTTTTTTTACTGTAATTAATTTGGGAGATTTTTTTTAAAAACCTATTTTTTATTTTTAAACTAAACAGAATTATTCATTCTCATTTTTTTTTTCAATAAAATAAAATTCTTTAAAAAAAATCATTATTAATCAGTTTTAATCTAATTTATTTTTTATTTTTTAGACAAATAATTGTATTAGCTGTGTGTTAAATTAAAAATTGGATGCCATATCTAAAAAAAAAAAATGTAACCTATGCAATGCGAGTATTTTTATTGAATGAATGAATCAATGTCTCTCTAGTTTTTTGCTCTTAAAACTCGTTTTATATAAACAGGCATATAGTTGGTTCATAAATTTATATCAGAATATTTTTTTATTCTAGAAATAACACATTTTTATCTTGTTTTAAGTTAAAACTACTTTTAATTTTAACTAACTAACTAACAGTAACACACAAACATAGCAACATAAAAAGTTAAAATAAAAACAAGCAAAAAAAATTGAAACAACGACCAGAAATAATCATTTTTTCACTTTATTTTTAAATTGAAAATTGTACTTATAAGTAAAAATATTTTTAAAAATAAATCAAATTATAACGTTAGTTGTAATTTTATTTAAAAAAGAAGTGTAGGCAAAGTAAAGCATGGAAATTAATAGTTGCATCCATGTTTACTTTTTTTATCTTTCATTTTAAGAAGTAAAAAAGCTTTTTTTGTGTTGTTATAACTTTGGAAAATTTCAGTTTTACTATCCGATAACTTTTCTTGAATTAATTATATTCATCTGACAAAAAATCCGTTTAAGTTGGTTGGTTTTAACAGGATTTTTTCCCGATTATTTTTGGTTTGATTACCGTTTTTACCTTACGGACGTTTCTGGAGGAAGACGACGACTTAAAAATAAAACAAAAACACTTGACTAAAAATGATAAACTTAAACATGTGCGCTGTGCTTATAATTACGATGGCGAAGAATGATTTCAACGAAATTTCACAGAATAACAACTAATAATTTGAATTAAATACTCGCCTATTATGTGTTTATATCTCCCTTATCAATAAATTCAATAATTACGATTTTAGGTAAAAAAAATACATCCACATCCTAGGTAGGATAGTTTAATTATGGTAATGATGCATAAATGCACTGAGATATACTTGTCCAAACCAAAATATTGTGATGTCAATAAATGCATTACTGTTTTAAGTCAATTACGTTTTCTTATTAATTACATTTTTGATTTTTTTTTTTGTCAACTATTTTGTTGTCTCTCTACCGCAAGTATCGTGGACTTGGTTAAAAATAAAAAAACGGTAGTCAAACCATTTTCTTCTCAAAATAAAATCTTCATACTTTTTCCCTTTTATTTTAACTATTATGCAGTATTATTTATAAACAGAACACCACACAACATTTTAATTTGAAGTCGTAAGTTAAAGTAACTAGCACAATTCATGTCTCAATTTTTGAAAAGCAACAATTATTTTTATTAGTTTTTATAAAGTTTATAAACTAGTAAATGATGATGATAATTCTATGTTGGCATTTGGAAAATGAAGATGATTTAAGAATAAAATGCACTGGCAACAATGTTTTAAAAAATTGTGAGATACAGGTAGATACAAACAACACAGATAGAAACTAAACACACCCCAGTTCTCCGAGTCAGTTTTTTTTTATCAGAATAAAAAATGAAATAAATAATTATGTATTTCCTTTTAAAATTTAAAATACAGACACACACATGATGTGGTTTTTAAATTTTATTATTTAAATTTTGATGAGAATCCGACGGCACGTTAAACTTTATTTTTTAATTTAATTAAATAAACTTTATTTAATAAAGTTTATTTTTTTTAACAAAAATGTTTTCCAAATTGCCTTAGTCCTTCAGTACTGACGAAGGTTGCAACAGGAACGACCGATTTATTATTTTTTTTAATTGTGCTCCCCAAATCAGCTAAATACAAAAAATATTTTCGCTATCCAATTAATTTTGTATGCACTTGACAGGGGTGGGGGTCTGAAAGTCTTGTCACCCCTACATATATAATTTTTTTATTTCAGGTGGCTGATGAAATGGATGGTGTTCATACACACCTTCTCGAAGGGTCAATGAAAGTGAATAATTGTATTTAACTTTATTACTTGTTCTATTGTTCTCATTACTTTTTTTTGTAGAGGTGACAAAACATTCGGACCACCCTGTAGCGCACAAAATATTTTTCCAACTTCTGGTTTTAGGTTCTGTTGATCAATGGTTAACAACTTAACATTAACAATAACATGTTTCATTTATTTATTCAAATAACGAATGATTGTTTAGGTGTGTGCATAAAAAAATAGGTACAAGCTCAAGCAACAACAACAAAAAAAATACTATTTTACTTTCATTTATTCAATAACAGTAACATGCATATTTTTCTCTTTTTTTCTTTATTACAGGGAAATCTCACCTTGCCAAGACTTGTCCACCTGGCCAATAAAATGCCCAGAAAGGATCTTGAAAGGGGCAGTGATCCTCTGTAGTATACCATAATTTACAATTTGGTGTTATAAGTCTTAAACGTACTTCTGGCGATAAATGATGCCGTGTGATCTCTGTATTTTCTCTAATCAGTTTGCAAATATAATTATTTGAATAGTATCGGGTGAAACTATTCTTAAATATACCTACAAAAAAAGTAGACAGTATTTTTGCGGGTGTGATCTTGTAGATCATAACATTATTACAGAAATGTAAAGCGTTCATCTCCATCAAATGTCGTCAGCGAATTACTATTGGTTGTTCATCAGTAACGTTCACTATTTGGTATGCTTTTAGTTTTCAATGCGTATCTTGGGGGCAGATATTTTTTTTTGGATAATTTTTATTTCTAGGTTCTTGGCAACGCAATTTGTACGTGTGTGTAATAATTTTTAGAAGTTTATAAAAGATTAAAAATATAAAAAATAAAATCATTTATTTCACCCACCTAAATAATTTTACTTTTTTCCCCCGTCGTTTCTAACGCACGAGAACTAAAAATTCACTTCACATTTTTTTTAGTGTTTGTCATCTGCGAAACTCTGCTTTTTTGCAAACGACACCGTATATTTCACGCACGAAATGTTGAACATAAATAAAATAAAATAAAAAAGTTAAAAAATATATATTTATTCATTTATTTATTTCGGCTTAAAAAAACTAATGAAATTTTAAAACAGGATTTAAAAAACATCTTAAAATTCTCTTGGTTTGGTGAAAAAGAGAATTCTTGTTTTTTGACATTAGATAAATTGAGAAAAGCTCATTTGAAATAAATTCATTAAAAAGTTCAGTTTGAACTTATTCTTAAATCATTTCACCCCAAGCAAGGTAATAAAGCCACTAAAACGCTATAGGTTACTGAGTGAGAGAATATGGAATTAACATTAATTCCATTTATAATTTTACGCGCGCGCGAGTTTCCTCCCTTTTGTTTTACACTCGTGCGTGTGTGCGCGCGTTTGACACCCCTTTCTGTCTCTTTTAGTCTAATACAGTAGTAACTGTTTTTGGTCAGCAGTCAAGACGAGCTGCTACTTCTACTTATGCAAATTAGACTTTTGAATTTTTCCCGCGTTTTTCGGCGTTTCAAAACTGCTAACGTTTGCAATCCAGTTTGCCTCTTAGCTTTCAACCGGACTGGATGGGCAACTCATTTATTCCGTGCCCTTAATCCATATGCGGGCGGAATATCTTATTTTTTCAACAATGTCGACTGCACCCTCTACCAAGACTTTTTCTCCTTTTGAAGCTGCCAACAGGTCGGACCTTTTCTCCGTTTTCTACTGGAAGATGTTTAGAGATACAGCGACACTGTCGCGAGCAAAAGTTCGTATGCAACTAATGGCGTATTTTTATCCCTCGTCAGGGGCCTAATAAGTATAGGCAGGGATATCCTACTGAGCGAACAAATTGCTAATCACAGGTCAGGACCTTTTCTCCGTTTTCTACCAGAAGACGTTTTTAGAGACACACGACACTGTCGTCGCAGAAACTTCGTGTTCAACAGGTGACTTAAACTTACCCCTGGCTTCGAACCAAATAATACAGGCAGGGATAATATTACCTGTGAACGAAAACATTTTTAATCTTTCTCTTTGGGCTCGCAAAACCATTCTACAAGACCATGCTTCGTCTCTCCTCGGCTAGATGCCCACAGCAGTCCAGAACATTTACCAGCGGTCAATTCAATATTTACCGAACATTCTTTATAACTTTGAACCTGTACATTAAAAATATGCATAATCACTTACAACTTAAAATATCCACAGTGAGTAATCCATTCTATCTAAAGCACCTTCTTTTTCCGAACTGTATAAAGCTTTCTTTTTCCGCCTTTGGCCATCTTGTATTTCTATTTTGGCGCTGAACATTTTTTCATTGGTCCCTACCACGGGACAAATTACTTGTTTTTTCCTGCATTTAATAAAAATTACTCTTGTTGAAACCCAGTCTTTTTCAGTCATTCCGAGGAGGCTATCTTGTTAATATATTTTAATCATGCACGTGTGGATTAACCACATTTCTTCGTTGTTCATCCACGCACATTTTTATCTTTTTACTTTGCTTGTAGACTCGGTAGTTTAGTGTGGTGTCTGGCACAAGGCCACTCAGTATAATCCAGCACTGCACCCTACCGGGTCCGCAACAAGATTGGTGACCTCCCGACGTGATGAACATGCAGCAAGATTGGCGAACTTGCTGACATTCTTCTGATCAATAAGATTGGTAACATACCAATTTGATTTTTGAGGAACTTGTGTTGTGGATGAAAGACAGGTCATTTTCTGTCGGGTCAATTTTTTTTTTTAAAAACCTAAACGTGCATAATTATGATAGCCAGCATGACGTCTGAAACCGGAGAGTTCTCCGAGACTTTTATGTTATTATTTGTTAAATGTCTCGACATTTAATCCGGGGAAGGCTATATGGAATTAACATTAATTCCATTTATAATTTTCTGTGTGAAGTTTCCTCCCTTTGTTTTACACTCGTGCGTGTGTGCGCGCGTTTGACACCCCTTTCTGTCTCTTTTAGTCTAATACAGTAGTAACTGTTTTTGGTCAGCAGTCAAGACGAGCTGCTACTTCTACTTATGCAAATTAGACTTTTGAATTTTTCCCAGCGCGTTTTGTTTCAAAACTGCTAACGTTTGCAATCCAGTTTGCCTCTTAGCTTTCAACCGGACTGGATGGGCAACTCATTTATTCCGTGCCCTTAATCCATATGCGGGCCGGAATATCTTATTTTTTCAACAATGTCGACTGCACCCTCTACCAAGACTTTTTCTCCTTTTGAAGCTGCCAACAGGTCGGACCTTTTTCTCCGTTTTCTACTGGAAGATGTTTTAGAGATACGCGACACTGTCGCGAGCAAAAGTTCGTATGCAACTAATGGCGTATTTTTATCCCTCGTCAGGGGCCTAATAAGTATAGGCAGGGATATCCTACTGAACGAACAAATTGCTAATCACAGGTCAGGACCTTTTTCTCCGTTTTCTACCAGAAGACGTTTTTAGAGACACACGACACTGTCATCGGCAGAAACTTCGTGTTCAACAGGTGACTTAAACTTACCCCTGGCCCGAACCAAATAATACAGGCAGGGATAATATTACCTGTGAACGAAAACATTTTTCGTCTTTCTCTTTGGGCTCGCCGCAAACCATTCTACAAGACCATGCTTTGTCTCTCCCTCGGCTAGATGCCCACAGCAGTCAGAACATTTACCAGCGGTCAATTCAATATTTACCGAACATTCTTTATAACTTTGAACCTGTACATTAAAAAATATGCATAATCACTTACAACTTAAAATATCCACAGTGAGTACTCCATTCTATCTGTGCGCACCTTCTTTTTCCGAACTGTATAAAGCTTTCTTTTCCCGCCTTTGGCCATCTTGTATTTCTATTTTGGCGCGGAACATTTTCATTGATCCCGACCTTGGGATGAGTTACGTGTTACTGTTTGATTAAAGTTTACTCATGTTTTTATAAACAGATGTCTTTGGCATTTTATTTTCGCTATCTTAATACCATTTATTTATGCACTTGTTGATTGACCCTTTCCTCTCATTGTTCATTCACGCATTTTTTTTTTTTACTTTGCTTGTAGACTCGGTAGTTTAGTGTGGTGTCTGGCACAAGGCCACTCAGTATAATCCAGCACTGCACCCTACCGGGTCCGCAACAAGAATATGAGAAGAAAAAGTCATTATTAAATAGCTAAAAAACAAGAATTAAGGAAGCAGAAGATAATAATTTATATTCCATTTAAACTTTTGAAGATCAAAGTTAAGTGGAAAGCAATGTTATGCTCCATTGCAATTAGTGCTTTTTTTTATTCATTCTGCATGCTAGCCAGATTTGAAGACACCAAACCCACACAAGAATTAGGTTGACTCCTGGTACTACCCTTATACCTAATTGCCATCCTGATGACTAGCCAGTGAATTAGACATTCCACTCATCCTATGACATGCCAACAATAGATTTCCCAAATATAATCCTTGTTATTCCTTTCCCTTGCCACCAAATGCTTAATATAACAGTAAGAAGCCAAAAGAGAGTTCCACAATTGAGAAGTGCGATAGAAGAAATTGTTAGCATAGAACTTATAATTACATCTAATCATTTCAACGGTAAAATGATGAGACCTTGCTGCCAATCTAGTTCTGCACTTAAATTCATAAAGTCTAAGTAGCACAGAGAAAAGTTCATCAAAACAATTACCATGAAAATATTTATAGAAATCTCACAGGGACACTACATTACATCAGTGGGAAAGTGACTGAAGCTGAGATGTCAGGTCAGGGTTATTAACACTGCAGATTCTTCTTTAGATTTTATCAAGCATCTCTAAATATATAGCAGGATCACCAGTCTATGCCAATGCAATATTTAAAGCAAGGACAAATAGTAGACATAAATGCGTAAGAACCTGGTGAGAAAAATTGTCTAGCATGACACAATGAACCAACTTTTCTAGCAGCAAATCTAGCAATTGATTCAATATGATCTTTCTACTTCATGTCATTGAAAAATGTTAGCCCGAGAAGGCACAATGAGACAATCTCCTGGAGGTAAGCATAAATTCATTGGAGGTAAACTAAATTCATTGCTTTTCTTAATATTGTGGCACCTACCATATGATCTTGTGTGTTTTTAAAATAAAATTGTTGACTTTGGTGTATTCTCCTTATTTATTTATTCATTCTAAGAATAACAACAAGAACACTTTCTCAAGGACACATGGCCCAATGAATAATGTTGTTGGTTTGATCTAGAGTTATGAGTTCAATATGAGGCTACAGCAGTAGTGAAAAAAACAAAAAAATTGGAGAGTTGAATTAAAGGAAACAACTGAGATGTCCAGAAGAGGTATGGCACATGGAACTAGAATAGTCTACCCTGGTGGACAAAAAATAGGGTTCAGTTCGAAATTCCAATCACCTGAAGAATGCTGGAGTGTACAACAGCCAAAACATTGTGAATATGGCAATGAATATGAGGATAACATCTGAATAATGTAAATAATCATAATATCTCATCTCAGATATATAGATAGATATTAAAGAACATTTCAATATTTTCAGTATATTATGCTTTTTTTTTAAAATTTAACAAAGGTAAAAATACAATTTGAATACAATTTATAGAGATGGTCCTGTTGCTGAATGTATCAAAAGTAATTTGCAAAGTTTTGTACTGAAGATTTCATGCTAAATGAAACATTTGGATAGCTAATGATTCATCCTTACGAAAATGCTAACAAAGTGGGGAAGGACATTAAATTCACTTCACTTAGAGAAGAAAAATTTGAAAAACAAGAAAAATAAAATAAATAGTAGCAGCAAACAAATAAAACAAAAGTGAAGAGAAGGAAAAGTTCCCTATATTTGGACCCAAGACTAAGGTGGTGGTTGACTGACTGTTTACATCAAAAAAAAAAAATCACTCCATGACTATGTCCAGACGTTTCTTCTTGGCCAACTTATATTCAAGCCTAGAAAATGTAAGACGAGGTGGATTAAATTCAGTACCAGTAGAAATAGGACAGTTATGGAAACTAAACTAAAACAATTAGTAATAGCAAAAGAACAGATTAATACTTAAGTAAATTAGTAATTTAGAAACAAAAAACAAAGAAAAAATGTAGGAAAACCAAGAAGGTATACAAGAATTAATTTTAAATGCGTACATGTTACTACAACAGGGTAAAGAAGTGAAAAAGCACATGGTTCTTAGCAAAAAGAGATTTCTGCAACTAGACTTCCCCATTCACCTGAAACCAAAGGAGGGGAATAGTCTGACCATTTAAATAAAAAAAATCACTTCACGACTATGTCCAGGCATTTCTTCTTGGCCAACTTATATTCAAAATCAGTAGAAAACTTAAGATGAGGTGGATTAAATTCAGTAGCATTAGAAATAAGACAGTTATGGAAACTAAACTAAAACAGTTATTAATTGTGAAAGAACAGATTAATACTTAAGTATTTGGAGAATCTGATACTCATGGGTCAAATAGAGGGAAAGAGAGACAAGGGAAAACAATGCATGACATACCTGGCAGACTTAAACAAGTAGATGACAGAATGTGGTCTGGTGGAGGAAGCAGAGGGAAGAAACTTGTTGAGAGCAGCAAGAGATAGAAGAAGGTGGAGAGCCATGATCGTCTACGTCCTGAAAGGACATGGCATATAAAAAGAAAGAATAATTCATCAATATCCCACAGGAGGTGGAAAATATGCTCAGATATCCCAATCAAATGTTGAAAATCATTTATACAACTTAGTTATTCTATTTGCTTTTATATATGGCATTCATATAAGCAAAAACAAGAAAAAACTACTGAACTATACTTCTGTGTTCAATTTTTGTTTTTAAATAAATTTTGAAAAGTCAATAAAAGTGAATTATTTACAACAATCTTTAATGAAAGAGAAATAAATCAATACTATTTTTCTAGGTGCCAAGTCTCTTCAAGACGTGATTGATCATGACTCTCATGACACATTTCATTCATAGTATTTTCAGCATTTAAGTCCCTTTTTCATCTGTGAGCATTCATGACCATGTAGGAGAGTTGATATTACATAGCAATTCAACACTCTTTTCTTTGTTTCTAATGAAAGTTTCCTGTTTTTTAATATTTCCCAATTTTTGGAAGAAGCAAACCAAAAGTTGGTTTTCATCTAAAGAAAGTGATGTGTATTATGTAATTTAACTGGTTGTGTGTTTGTGTGTATTTTATATCAGTGCATGTTCATGTGTAAATAAATAAAGAAGCATACAAAAACTTAGGTTTCTACAACACTGTTTATACTCTTCTTTTATGGTGATTATAGAGATGCAAAGTTCTTAATGCCTCTTGTGTATGTCTGTTTTCCTTTTGGTTCAGGAGTTAGAGTAAGTAAGTATAACCATTGTTACAATGGTTTCACTCAAGTCAGCTTTGTGCAGAGTTTGAACAACCAAACAAAGGTTTGTACTTACTTTATCACTAGGAGACTTAAACATGGTTAGGGGATGTCTGTTTTATTTTTCTTGGTCCAGAAGTTACAATAAGTATAAGGATCATTACAATAGTCATGCTCAATTAAGCCTTGCACTGAGTTGGAACAACCAAAAAGAAAGCTTGACATACTTCATAGGTGGAGATTTGGGAAGACACATGTGAGCACCAGATTACTTTCATATTAGCAAAATATAAAATTAATTTAACATGTGCTTGTACTATGCATGGTGTGTTGATTATTATTATAATTAAGAATATCAAAAAAAAAAATGCTGTAATTGATAGTTGTATCAAGCCTGGTTCAGCACAGGTTAAAATCCATAGATCCTCTCCCAACTATTCAGGTTTTTGAACATGCATGCAAATTAGTGATAGTTTAAAAGAACTAGAACCGTATCGAGAAAAATCATCATTATTCTCAAAAAAGTGTTAATGCAATATTCACTCACAAAGAAGAATTATTCTTAATATACAAAATATGATTTGGTTTTAAATAACTCACAAATCTATAAGAAGCAAATCACACATTTAGGACTGAATATACTGTATATATCTCCATATCAATCAAGACTGAAAATACGGTATATATCACCATATCAATCAAGACTGAAAATACTGTATATATCTCCATATCAATCAAGACAGAAAATGCTGTATATACCTCCATATCAATCAAGACTGAAAATACTGTATATATCTCCATATCAATGAAGACAGAAAATACAGTATATATCTCCATATCAATCAAGACTGAAAATACTGTATATATCTCCATATCAATCAAGACAGAAAATGCTGTATATACCTCCATATCAATCAAGACTGAAAATACTGTATATATCTCCATATCAATCAAGACAGAAAATACAGTATATATCTCCATATCAATCAAGACTGAAAATACTGTATATATCTCCATATCAATCAAGACAGAAAATGCTGTATATACCTCCATATCAATCAAGACTGAAAATACTGTATATATCTCCATATCAATGAAGACAGAAAATACAGTATATATCTCCATATCAATCAATCAAGACAGAAAATACTGTATATATCTCCATATCAATAAATCAAGACTGAAAATAGTGCATATATCTCCATATCAATCAATCAAGACTGAAAATTCTGTATATATCTCCATATCAATCAATCAAAACTGAAAATAGTGCATATATCTCCATATCAATCAATCAAGACTGAAAATAGTGCATATATCTCCATATCAATCAATCAAGACAGAAAATAGTGCATATATCTCCATATCAATCAATCAAGACTGAAAATACTGTATATATCTCCATATCAATCAAGACAGAAAATACTGTATATAACACCATATCAATCAAGACTGAAAATACAGTATATATCTCCATATCAATCAATCAAGACTGAAAATACTGTATATATCTCCATATCAATCAATCAAGACTGAAAATAGTGCATATAACTCCATATCAATCAATCAAAACTGAAAATACTGTATATATCTCCATATCAATCAATCAAGACTTAAAATAGTGTATATATCTCCATATCAATCAAGACTGAAAATAGTGCATATAGGTCCATATCAATCAATCAAGACTGAAAATACTGTATATATCTCCATATCAATCAATCAAGACAGAAAATAGTGCATATATCTCCATATCAATCAATCAAGACTTAAAATACTGTATATATCTCCATATAAATCAATCAAGACTGAAAATAGTGTATATATCACCATATCAATCAATCAAAACTGAAAATACTGTATATATCTCCATATCAATAAATCAAGACTGAAAATAGTGCATATATCTCCATATCAATCAATTAAGACTGAAAATAATGTATATATCACCATATCAATCAATCAAGACTGAAAATAATGCATATATCTCCATATCAATCAATAAAGACTGAAAATACTGTATATATCTCCATATCAATCAATCAAGACTGAAAATAGTGCATATATCTCCATATCAATCAAGACTGAAAATACAGTATATATCTCTATATCAATCAATCAAGACTGAAAATACTGTATATAACTCCATATCAATCAATCAAGACTTAAAATACTGTATATATCTCCATATCAATCAATCAAGACTGAAAATACTGTATATATCTCCATATCAATCAATCAATACTGAAAATAATGTATAACTCCATATTAATCAATCAAGACTGAAAATAGTGCATACAGGTCCATATCAATCAATCAATCAAGACTGAAAATACTGTATATATCTCAATATCAATCAAGAGAGAAAATACTGTATATAACTCCATATCAATCAAGACTGAAAATACAGTATATATCTCCATATCAATCAATCAAGACTGAAAATAGTGCATATATCTTCATATCAATCAATCAAAACTGAAAATAGTGCATATATCTCCATATCAATCAATCAAGACTGAAAATACTGTATATATCGCTATATCAATCAATCAAGACTGAAAATAGTGCATATATCACCATATCAATCAATCAAGACAGAAAATACAGTATATATCTCCATATCAATTAATCAAGACTGAAAATAGTGCATATATCTCCAAATCAATCAAGACTGAAAATACTGTATATATCTCCATATCAATCAATCAAGACAGAAAATACAGTATATATCGCCATATCAATCAATCAAAACTGAAAATAGTGCATATATCTCCATATCAATCAATCAAGACTTAAAATACTGTATATATCTCCATATCAATTAATCAAGACTGAAAATAGTGCATATATCTCCATATCAATCAAGACTGAAAATAGTGCATATATCTCCATATCAATCAATCAATCAAGACTGAAAATACTGCATATATTTCTATATCAATCAATCAAGACTGAAAATACTGTATATATCTCCATATCAATCAATCAAGACTGAAAATAGTGCATATATCTCCATATCAATCAATCAAGACTGAAAATACTACATATATCTCCATATCAATCAAGACTGAAAATAGTGCATATATCTCCATATCAATCAGGTTGAAAATAGTGCATATATCTCCATATCAATCAATCAAGACTGAAAATAATGTATATATCTCCATATCAATCAATCAAGACTGAAAATAGTTCATATATTTCAATATCAATCAATCAAGACTGAAAATACTGTATATATCTCCATATCAATCAAGACAGAAAATACAGTATATATCTCCATATCAATCAATCAAGACAGAAAATACAGTATATATCTCCATATCAATCAATCAAGACTGAAAATAGTGCATATATCTCCATATCAATCAATAAAGACTGAAAATACTGTATATATCTCCATATCAATCAATCAAAACTGAAAATAGTGCATATATCTCCATATCAATCAATCAAGACTTAAAATACTGTATATATCTCCATATCATTTAATCAAGACTGAAAATAGTGCATATATCACCATATCAATTAATCAAGACTGAAAATAATGTATATATCTCCATATCAATCAATCAAGACAGAAAATACAGTATATATCTCCATATCAATCAATCAAGACTGAAAATAGTGCATATATCTCCATATAAATCAAGACTGAAAATACTGTATATATCTTCATATCAATCAATCAAGACTGAAAATAGTGCATATATCTCCATATCAATCAATCAAGACTGAAAATACTACATATATCTCCATATCAATCAAGACTGAAAATAGTGCATATATCTCCATATCAATCAAGACTGAAAATACTGTATATATCTCCATATCAATCAATCACGACTGTAAATACTGCATATATCTCCTTATCAATCAATCAAGACTGAAAATACTGTATATATCTCCATATCAATCAATCAAGACTGAAAATACTGCATATATTTCCATATCAATCAATCAAGACTGAAAATACTGTATATATCTCCATATCAATCAAGACAGAAAATACTGTATATAACTACATATCAATCAAGACTGAAAATAGTGCATATATTTCCATATCAATCAAGACTGAAAATACTGTATATATCTCCATATCAATCAATCAAGACTGAAAATACTGTATATATCTCCATATCAATCAATCCAGACTGAAAATTGTGCATATATCTCCATACCTTTCAAACTCAAATGGTTTTATAACATATTTTCAATATAAAATATGCAAGTAAAATAAAATACATTTAGAAAATGATCTAGTTATGTGTTATGATTATAGAACATAATTAATTTTTATTTTAAAGAGAATATCTAACAGTTTAACATTTCAAATAAAGTATATAATTATTTTATTTAACTGAAGATTATGACTGATATTCAAGAATAAATTAAACTAGTAAATTCATAGATGAAATTAAGGCAATGCTAAAAGAAAAACTTGTTGAACATGAATACTTATCATTTCAGTATAATGCCACATTCTCACATTCTTACAACACTAGTAATGCTGCTGTGGTTTCAATAGAAAATAGGAATTTTATAGGGAAAATTTCCAGCCACCCACACAACAGGTTTTGAATCCAGAGTTATCCTTTTCTTATAGTGGTTACAAACTGAAGCTAGATCCCAGTCTGCCTTGCTATTATAGCTGCAAAGAGATTAAACAGATTCATTCTTCTACCAAGGGTTTTGTGCAAAAATGATTTCATTAATCTTCACTAGAAATTGTATTTGGCATGCTAATCCTACTTTCCACATCAATATGCTACATGTATATCCACTTACTGGACTTCAGATATAATATATATATATAGATTGTGTGTATTTAGGCAGCATCTTTTCATTCCTACACATTTCATTAAATAATATAGACAAGTGTTGTCTATTTATTTTATGTAAATTTTTTTCGTAATGTCTGATAAGTTTAATAAAGTGTCTGTTTTATATTCTTTAGAATGCCCATATTACTACAAAATAGCAATTATAAAGAATCTAATACATCATGCAGAAACTAATTCATCCACAAAACAGATTTTTTACAGTGAACTAAAGAATATAAAACAGACACTTATTAATAATAGCTTTCCAAACTATATAGTTGATGAACAAATATGATGCTTTCTTAGAAATCTCAATAATAAGCAAATTGTACATAATACTGCTTCTACTGATCTCAAACATATTAATCTCCTTTATCGTAATCAAATGCATACTAATTATAAACAAGATGAAAATATACTAAAAAATTTAGTAAATACTAATATATCAACTACAGATCCTAACAAAAAAATTAAATTAATCATATACTACTCTAAATCTAGTATATCCAACTTAATTCTTCACAATGATTCTTCTCCCTCGGTTAGTGATTTGCAAAAAACCAACATAGTTTATAAATTCAAGTGCCCTTTGTGAGAGTGTATCTCCAATGAATTAAATAATATTTATGTTGGTCACACCACAAACTCACTTTCACGACACTTGACACTACATTTGAATGAAAACTCTAACATTTTTAGGCATTTAAAACAACATGCCTGCCTGCACACACAATTCCATAAAATACTTGTTAAAAACACAATTATACTTCGACATGAAAAAAATAGACAAAAATTAAAAATCCTTGAAGCATTATACATCAAACAGTTGAAACCCAACCTAAACAAAATCAATTATGGCATCTCTACAAATATTCTTAAATGTCTATAATTGGTAACAGAAGCCATTGGTTTATACCAACGGCTTTCCATACTTCATACTTCTCCAATTCACTCTCCTGTGGTCATGTGTGACGTCATGAGATGCAGTGCAATTTTCACTTCTAGCGTCTTATATGCACGTGTTTATCGTTGCTTAGAGATCATCTATGTAAACATTCACAGACTGTCATCACTGTCTTGTCCGTATATTGCTTAATGTGTTGTAATTGACATCTTTGATAATGGCTTATGTAAGCCGAAAGCTTAGATTGTATTAAATAAAAAAATATGGATCAATATTGTGAATTTCTTTCTTCATCCAACGATAATGTTATTAAACTTATCAGATGTTATGAAAAAAAATTTACAAAAAATAAATAGACAACACTTGTCTATATTATTTAATGAAACATGTATGAATATATATAGATATAGATATTGATAATATTAGTGGTCAATATATATATATATGTATATTTCCAAGAGGATAAAATCCAGTTAGAGGTACAAGACAGAGCAAGAATATAATATAAAAAGCTCAAACACTAATATTCCATGGTTATAATTTATTACATTGGAATTGTAATCACAATCCAATTCATCAGACCTACAAATTAAAAATTAGCATTTTGTAAGTCTTATGAATTGGATTGTGATTACAATTCCAATATAATTAGTGTTTGAGCGTTTCATATTATATATTTCTTTTTACTTCCCCTTTTTTCTTTTTCCCTTATTTTTCTCCTTTTCCTTTCCCCATATCATTTCCGTTGAGTTGACCAATTAAATAGGTCAATGTCTGATCCTTACTGCCTCCTTCCTCATATTAAGTATTATAATAAAAAGAAAATAAAATATATCTGTATATATATATATATGCTATCAATATGCACAATAAAATACCTAACTGTTACTAACTAAGTCATTCATCAGGCTACCTCCAAGTGTTATAATGTCAGAATCTAACAGACCAGATTTGTGGCATTTAACAACAATAGTGGCCAGCTGTCTTCTGTATGAAGGATCTTTTTCAGGCCAACATTGCTGTTCAATGCCACAAATCTACTCTGTTACATCCATAATAATGAGGCCTCATTCTTTTTTTTTGTATCAAGGTTTGTTTTAGTTTGTTTTGTTTTATGGCATATCAATGTCAATGGGTTATTTAATGCCAACAAGATTTTTACAATAGATTTGTATTAACTGAATTTTATTTTTAATTGGATTCACCCCAAGCAAGGCAGTAATGCCACTAAAACACAACAGATTACAAGGTATGGAAAAATTAGGAACAGAAACATTAATAATAAGTGGAAAGAGAAGAGAGTAATCAGGTGAACAGTAGATAGCAATTGACATTGCATTTAAATTTTTGCAGATTAAAGTTGGCTGAAAAGCAAAGAGCTGGACGGGAGTTCCACAAGCAAGAAGTGTGAGAAAAGAAACTGTTAGCATAGAATTATGGTTACATCTAGACAGCTCAACTGTAAATTAATCTCAATGCCAGTCTAGTGCTTTGCTTAAATACATAAAGTCTAGGTACCATAGTGAAGAGCTCATCCGAACAATTACCATGGAAGTATTTATAGAAAAGACATAGAGAGGCAACCTTAGGCAATGGAAAAGTGACTGGAGCTGAGCCACCAGATCAGGACCAATAATATTGCTGATTCTTCTTTGGATCTTATCAAAGAGTTCAAGGTAAATAGCAGGGGCACCAGATCATATGTGGCAGCAATATTCTAAGCATGGATAAATGGTAGACTTATAGATATGTAAGATAGATTCAGGTGAGAATTGTTACACTTGACATAATGAACTGACTTTCTTAGCAGCTAACCTAGTAATGGATTCAATATAATCTTTCCACTTCATATCAGCAGAGAACATGAGTCCAAAAAGGCACAATGAGTCACTTTCCTGGAGGGTAGTATCAGCTATACTGATGGAAGGCAGCAAGAAGTCACTCAGATGATAATGGGGCAAAGTTTACTTTTGGAGGCATTCAAATTAAGAAGACATCTTTTGCCCCAGTTGACTACAGACTTAAAGTCATTTTGGACATTGGCTGCCATTTTGACCTTGTCAAACTGATAGGCCTTATTATCAAGGCAGGAGTAAATTGTTGTGTCGTCAGCATAGATACCAAGTTAAAAGCTGATGCCATCAGGAAGGTCATTAATAAACCTTTAAAACTATGCAGGATCAAGGATAGAGCCCTGGAGGACACCTGTGTTAGTATGAAAGGATCTAGATTAGTGGCCATTCAGGATAATGTATTCTTTGTAAGATATCAGTTTATAGATCAGGTTTATTTTTTGGTATAGGCCCACAGTTTTAAGAAATTACATTATGCCATCCACTTTTGCTTTCTCAAAGATCACATATATGCTGTTTATATTATAACATTTTTATCTTGAGAGAGCAAGATCTGAATGCTCAGTTAATATATATTTAATAGTGTATGCCGTTTCACATACTTTGCACATACTAGTTGATCTTTGTTGTTTAGTAAGTATGAGTGGATTATTCTCATATGGCCAGTGTGTAAGTTGGTCAGTACTACTTCTTCTTTTCAAGATTTTCTGAAAGCCAACTTTCATCCTCCTAGTTTGGGCTGAATTGCAAAGAGTTTATTGTGTGGATTATCATCCCTGCACCATTGCCATTCCTTTTGAATGTATTTGTTAATGACACCCTTATAGTCAGTGTATGGGATTTTTTGGTTGTTGAATCTATACTCATATCTAAAGCTGATTTAGCTTCTAGGTCTGCTTTATTGTTACCTTCCACTCTGATGATGTTAGGAATCCAACATAGTTTGATGCCTTTATGTTTCAAATAGTGCTCATTTTAAATAATAGATTAATAACGAGTGGGTTGTTGGATTTTTTCCTTCAAAGCAATTAGGACTGATAGTGAGTCCAAAAATATTAAGGAATTTTTTTTTTGCTCTGTTTTAGAACTGGCTCTATTGTGAAAGCCTCCACAATAAAACCAGAACTTCCCTTTGGGAGACTTTTTTTTTTGGTAATATTTTGGCTCACTGCTGCACATCCTGTCTTGTCCCCACACCTTCACCTGTCTGTATAGATGGATGTATGATTAGGGTAGTTTTCCAATATATCCTGAAACTTGTCCTGGAATATGAGTGTGTGTGTCTTTTGTTTAGGGAGTTTATTTAACTATAGCAAGAATTTGGGTTACTTTATTGTCCAGGGTGGAATACTGGCTGCAGTCATTTCTTGTTAGAGAGTGAGGTCCCTAACTCTTCAACAACAGATTTCATCCTGAGTCCATAGGGTTGTATTGTATTATCTTTTTGTCAGAATAGATCACATTAATTAGGTTTAAAGTTACTGCTGTAAGCTGGGTTAGTTGGGCATGATTTTATTTTGACATAGTCTTTAGTTTTAAGGGTCTGTGTCATCCTTTCCAGGTTTTTGAATCAGGATGATGGATGACTGTCTCTACATTTTTGGGAAGTTGTTATTTGTCCATATGTTATTATACATTTTTAATAACAGTTGTAATCATTTGTTGGGTAACTGTAATAAATTCATAATGGATATAATTTGATCCCACAACTGTATTGTGAGCTTTCTTTAAAGATTCATTTAGTTCCTTCAGAATTAATGGTAGGCTATAGCTATTGGCATTATTTGATTTGAAGTTTAGTTTTTGTTTTTCTGCTTTTTGTTTGAGCTTTAGAAATTGTTAGCAGATGAATTTTTAGAGATGGTTTTGGTTAGTTGGTCAGTGGTATCCTTTTTACTGGTTATTTTAGAATTATTTACTGAGAGGTGTTTCATGGTGTTTGTTTAGTGTTTGCCTGCTATTTTCTTTATCATATTCCAGATAGATTTTGTTTTTGTAGTGAAATTGTGTCTGTTGACATAGTTCTTGCAGCATTCTTTTTTAGTTCCCTTAATTATTTTTTGTGCTTTTGCTCAGAGTTGCTTAAATTGCAGCAAATTAGATGTTGTAGCTTGTTTGTTGAATTCTCTCAGAGCTGTTCTTAGCCTAATGGCTTTTTTACATTTATCATTGAACCAATATCTGTTGCATTTTTTTTTGGTGCTAAGATTTTGGAATCCATTTTTTAGCTATAGAGATGAAGATTTCCGTGAATTTTTTCATTCTTTGATGCTTTGTCCTTCAACTAACTTTTCAGAACATTGGTTTTTAAATTCTTCCCAGTTTGCTCCACCTAATTTCCAATGGAGAGGATATTTATCATTATGTTCTGAGTTTTGTAGGATGATTGACAAGTGATTGCTACTGCATGTGTCTGCCAGTACCTACCAAGAGAAATCTATATAAATTGATGGATCACATAGACATACATCTATTGCTGAGTAGCTGCCAGAAAATGAATTTATGTAAGTTGTGGTTTTATCATTATAAATGCATAAATCATTGTTATAAATAATTGTTCCTAAGCTCCTTCCTTTTTGGTTTACTTCTTTACACCACTATATGGTGCTGTGACAGTTAAAGTCCCCTAGTATCATAAAAGAAGCAGGGAGTTGCCTTATGACTTCATGAATTTTAGCTTCACTTACTGGTTCATTTGGTGGGATATATATCTATGTTTATTGGCCTGTGTAAGGTCACTTTAAAAGCAGTTGCCTGTAAAGTAGTTAAAGTTATTTTACTTTGACAGACATCATTCTTAAATAGGATAGATATACCACCTGATACACAAAGTCCAGTGTCATGCGTAATGTTTATTACTGGTATTCGTTTGTATTCAGTTTGTCATTTAGCTTAAGGAATGTTTCCTGAAAGCAAACACCTGCCAGTGATAAGTCTGTTATTAACAAAAGCAGTTTATTTATGTTTCCCTTATTCAGCAGCAGTTCCATTGAATTATTTGATATATTATTGCTAAATCTTTTTGGGCTTTAGTTTAGTATATGGCTGTAAGTGAATTTTCTAAAGTTTTCAGTTTAAAGGTTTTGACTGATTGTGGGCTCTAGCTTTCCACCTCCATTTCTTCCCATTTGTCAAATTGGTTTTGGGTAGGAATTTGGTCACTGTGAATATCTGGTTTTTGCTTTGCTGGTTCTGTTTTTTGGGGAGATAAGATGTTAAGTCTTTAATAGTTTTCAGTGGATGGATAGGAGATTGCTGTGAGCTTTACTTGTAGGAGATTTTTATATTTTTGGGTGGAGTGCTTTAAGTTTGAGTGGTAGGCTTTGTATTTGTTTTTTCTTTATTTATTATTCAAATTCCTTGTTGACCCTCTTCTGCGGTTCAGTCTGCACTATATACTTGGAGTATATGTCCTTCGGGTAGTTCAGAGATTTGGGCCAGTCATTTGGTCCCAAGTTTATGAGCTTCTCAATGAAGGCTATGGTCAAGTTGACTGGTATTCATTGTGGCCCTTCCTTGTATTATTTTTGCATAAGAATGGCTTTGTACAATATGCCTTATCTCTACAAAGGAAACATTTTGTTTATGTTTCACCATGACTTTATCTTTTTCCCTTTTGTAGAAGTCACATGATTAAGAGCATGTTGGATAGTTCTTCTGGCAGTTAACACATCTCACTTCAGAATGACAATATTTCTCCATGTGGCCTGAATCCTTTGGCCACATTTACAACATGTTGGGCAACTTCTGCAGCTGTCCCATTGTGCCCAAATTTTTGACACTTGAATCACCTTAGTGGAGTAGGAATGTATTATTCCACTGGTCCAATATTGTATCCAACTTTTATTTTCTTGTGGATTTGAGGTTTGACAAAAGTAAGGATGTACGTGTCTATCATGATGTTTTCTCCTTTTTTCCTTGTGGATTTGAGGTTTGTCAAAAGTAAGGATGTACGTGTCTGTTATGATGTTTTCTCCTTTCCTTTTTATCATGACTCTACAGTAATCACCGACCCCTTGGTTTCCTAAGACAGATGTGATTTCATCAGGTATGGCCAGAGCAAACTCTCTGCTTCTAATGACTCCCTTAGAAGTATTCAGTCTTTCATGGAGAGGGTTTTTATTTTGGTATTATGAAATGTCTTCATCTTCATTAAGCTTTTGATGTGTTTCTTATTTTTGCTCTCTACTAGCAAATTGCTATTTCTCAATTTCTTAACTGTTTTGGAGTTAATTCTATGGGATAACACTTTTCCAATTAAGAAAGGGGAAAGTTTTGCTAGAGGAGTTTGCTCTATGGATACAAACACAAGAAATCTTGGCAAGTCAGAACCCATTTCTTTTTCAGAATCAGTGTCTGAAAGATATCTTTTGTTTTTTATTTTGGTTGTTCATTATTTTAATATACAAAGAATTCACTGCCTGTGCTTCCCACTCACTGTAGAGCCTGACATTAGAATGTATCAAGAGGGAAACATAGTGACCTTAACAATTCAAGGCTATACAAACCATCATACTCATATTCGAGAGAGACTCTGAGCACCCATTAAATCATTTGTTGCACTTCCCAAAAAAGTGTACAAACTGGCAGGTTCACAGCCATGTCTAAGTAGATCTCTTTGAACCAATCGACACTCAGCCATTGCCTTCTAATGCCTATAAATTGGATAGAGAGGGTATTTTATCTCAGTGCATATTTGAGATAATGTATTTAGTTATAAAGTACTCCATCAATTGATGTAGTTGTAGGCACAAGGGCTTGTTATAAGCAACCAATTGATTTGATCAGGCCTCTCTGACTACCTGTCTAGTCCAAGTAAGGGCCAAAGTGGTATGTTGGGAATCAGAAGTAACTAACCCTGACTCATGAAACCCTTAACCACAAGGATACCAACCCCAGACATTACGGGTTATCACCCATGGAAAACAGGTGGTTTCATTGGGTGGGTGGGGTTATCGTACCCCATTTGCATGCCATCATTGCCTTTCAATGCCACAAATCTGGTCTGTTAGATTCTGCCATCGGACACATCCAATATTCTAATGCTGATGCCTTTACAGCTAATATTCATCAGTTGTTCAGCATGAAGGATCTTTTGCAGGACACCATTACAATTCAATGCTACAAATCTGGTCTGTTAGATTCTGCCACTGACCACATCCTGTTGCTTTTGTTGTCATTGTTAATCATTAGGTCTCATCCATTGTCCAGTATGAAAGATCCCTTTACATGTGTGGAGGGTTGTATTTGACTTTGTGCTGCTAACAGAAGTTGAATGTCAGTGGACTGCAATAAACAAAACAAAACAAAGATACTGAAGGACACATGGCCCAGTGGATAAAAGTGTTGGCTGAATCCAGTGACTTAACCCAGAGTTGTGAGTTCAATACCTGGCTACAGCTGAGGTGAACAAAAAATTCGGAGAGTTCAGTTAAAGGGAGATAACTGCTACTGAGACATCCAAAAAAGGTAAGGCACATAGAAGTAGAACAATCTACCCTGGTGGAAGAAATAAAGGGTTCAATTTAAAATTCCAATCACTTGAAGAAGGCTTAAGCATACAATGGCCAAAATGTTGTAAATATGGCAACAAAAATGAGGACAACAGTTCAAACAAGGTAAATAGTGTAAATAGTAGATGGGGTTATCAGACATCAGATGATAATGAATTATATCTGAGTTGGGGTAAGAAATACAGTGAGTTTGCCCAGGACATTTTTAATGTTTATGAAATGAGCTGACAAGACTGGTATTCTTTAACAAGGATTTATTTAATGAAACATTTCCTGATTAAGCAATTCGTCAACTGAAGAATGCTAATAAGGGAAGTAATTACCATAACAAAAACACCAAGTGCAGATAAGTATAGTACATTCTCTCCTCCTTTTATTTATTTATTTACAGTTCTTGATGCCTCTTTGGCTTACAAATTTCCCGTTGGGATCGTCTGGGTATCTCAGGATTTCTTGACATTACATGAGGGGGAGTAGTCTTTAGATCACGGTTGTAATCTCTGGGCTAATGATAGTTTGTAAATAGTTACTACCTACTTCAAGTTTTTCATCTGAATTGTTTTCATTAGTGGATGTAGAATCATCTAAATCTTTCTGGAGGTTATCATCTACAGCTTTCCCAATTTGTAATGAATTCCTTGCTGGTGCTATGTCACTTACAGATACTGTAGATTCGTGTCCCTTGTGAATCTTATGTGAGCATATTGTGGGTTTGCTTCCTGTAATAGTACTTCATCAACCAATGGTTCATACTTATTGGCTCAGACATGGTGACACAAAAGAACAGCTCCTGGCATAGATAACCAAGTAGGTAAGGAATGGTCACTGGGAGTTCACTGTTGGTATGAAAAGAGTTTTTCATGCGGTATGGCATTAGTAGCAGTACAAAGGAGAGATCTTATGAAGTGTAATACTTCAGACAATACTGTTTCCCATTGTGATTCTTTAAGATTTTTGAGGCCAAGGTCAATGAGATGTGTTTCCAGATAATTCCATTATATTGTTGACACTGAGGGTGATAAGGTGATGTCTAGCTAGTAGTGACTCCAAGATTGGTGAGATATTCATGTAATTCCATTGATTCGAATGATGTTCCTCTATCTGAATAGATGTAAGAGGGCATGCCAAATACTTTAAATATCTGATTTAGACTCTGTATTATTGAGTCTGTATTTGTGCTTGTACATGCAAAGGCAAAAGGGAAACGCATGTACTCATCACTGTAAGTAAGTAGCGATTTTTCAAAGTTGAAGGAAGGGGTCCCTTAATGCTGAGTCATTCCATCAGTTGTGTTGCTTTGACCAGGCATCCTGCTTTTGGTGCATAGAAGTGTGGTTTCCATCTAACACACTTCACATACACATACTGTACACACTCTTTTAACATTTTCAATAGAGTATGAAAGATTTCTTACTTTAATAAAATGAGCCAACCTGCTTATAACGGGATGACAAAGATTTTTGTGTATTTCTTGTAGTTTTCTTATGTTGGTGAGTGCATTGCACTGAACACATGAGAGCATATTAGCTGGGATATTGTTTTTTCCTGGTCAGTACATGATGTCATACTCATAACACCCCAATTCCATTCTCCATCATTTGATCTTGCTGTTCTTGATTTTTCCATGCCTTCTTGCACCAAACAGGAAATTGACAGCTTGCTTATCTGTGACTATCTGTTGAAGCTTAAATAAGCATGGAATAATACAACACAAAATGTACGTTAACAAAATGTATTGAAACAAAGAATAGGTACACAATATTTACAGTTAGTTTGGTATATTCTTGGGAAGACTGTTCCTGCATAATGGGTTGACTAAATCGCAGTCGGGCAGAGTCTCTGGATTCAATTTCTTAATCTCTACTATCTTCCCCGTCTTCCGGTACCAACCCATATTTAAATGGTCGGTAGTCCGCTTATGTAAATTAGGTGTATCATACACAACACTATCACAAAATGCTGTGCTGATAAATAATGTGATCACTTTTTGACAGATTCAACTATTGCACAAGCTTATTTTTTTTATTGGTATCTGGTGATATGCACTCTTCAGATAAAAGTTAACCATTCCCAGGAAACACCAAAGTGATTTTGAATCATTTGGTTCTTGGAATTGATTTATTTCAAGCTCTTTTTCTTTTATGGATGTCAAGCCTTCTGAACTAATGTGATGGCCCAGAAATTCAAGTTCATTCTTGAAGAATTGGCAATTTTTTTTATCATCACTGAAGTACCAATGTCAATCAGGAACTTCAGCAGTTTTTCCAATTGCAAAACACTAGTTAAAATGGCAATCCACCTTAAAATTTTTCTGAACCAGATTCTTAATTTGGCATAGGTCTTCTGTCTGGTGACATTAATCTGGAATTTAGATGTATCTTACAGGCTGCTTTATTTGACCAATGAAACCATGTTTTGGATTTCTTTCCTAAATAGAGGTGTCCACAGTATACTTGGGGTCTCTGATTTTCATAAAATGGAAGTTCACTAGTATGCATTTCAGTGTTGGGGTTTACCAATTCTTTTTTTTTATATTGGCTCAGAGTTTGTTATTTGTGGATTTGTGTGTGTGTGTGTGTGTGTGTGTGTGTGTAAGGAAGGTCATGTCATATTATGACTTTGTGTTTTCAATGTTATTTGACAAAAATTTCCATGTGGTTGCTAGTTGTGTTATCCATAGTTGAATCATGCTAAAGCAACTCTAATGTCGAAATGTTTGGAGCATTTAAATTCTTTTTTTTTAATGGGTAAAATGTTGGGTTATTAAAATGTTGCATTTCCAGCATGGCCTGTTTGTGGCAGTGATGAAGGGCTAAATAGCAGTAGAGGTAAAAAGAGTGTTGCTCACCTCTTGTCTGTAGTAGTCACAGTAGTGATTGTAATGGCTATAAGGTAAATTTATGCACATGTTGAAAAAGATTTGCTGACTTGGAGACAATCTTGTCCAGATAGTTGTTTTTTTCATGTAGTGTTTTAAAATTTGTGATAATGCTCTTTACATTCAGTTTAATCACAAATTTGTAAATTATATTTTTTTCGAAAATTTTTTTTTTATTGTATCTACATGCATGGTCTGATAGATAATGAAGTTGATTGGCTTATTTTTTTTGCTGGGTCTTGGTTTTAAGAAAGTGTCTATAGTTGATTTTTAATTCTGCATGTTCATATCACATCAGGGTCATCAATTGTGGAGAGTTGTATTTGACTTTGTGTCACTTACAGAAGTTGAATATCGGTGGACTGCAATAAACAAAACAAAATGAAGACTTAAATAGAAAATGAATGGCCAATGTTTATCGACACACATGTGTACAAAGATGCGCATATGTAGAAAAACGCCAACCTCTAGTCTCACCTTTGTTGAGACAATTACCAAATATGTCTGAAATCAATGGTTGGGAGGTGAGAAGAGAACAATCATGCCCTTTATGGAAGTGGGGTCATAAAATTCACACATAACTGGAAACCCCTTTTGGTTTCCCTTTGCATTATGGGAAAATTAAATTTTTTATTTTTTTTATTATTATTTTAGTTATTAGTTTATTTACATTCTTCCACACATGTCACCATTATTATTCAATGCCACAAATCTGGTCTATTAGATCCTGCTATTGTGCACATGAAACATCCTGCTGCCAATGTCTTCTCCATAACCCTGGCAGGAGTGGCTGCTAGGCACTATGCCTTGCCAAAAGGCAACCCTGATTTGGTCAGATACATTTTTTAATTCAGAATTGTCTTTCTCCTAGACTGATCCCAGCCCTGTCTAGAGAACTGAGTCTACACTGCTATTCAATCCATTGCTGTAGGAAAGAAAGATGGATTCATACTTTTCCCAAGTGTATTTGTATTAAAGTGAACGTAATTAACTTGACCAGAATTTGATCTTGGTTTGCTAATTTCTTGTTCCAAACCACTATCCATTACACCAGTTGAACTTGTCTTTATTATGCACAGGATGTGCATGATAATTATA
Organism: Acanthosepion pharaonis; assembly: GCA_903632075.3. Classification (NCBI taxonomy): domain Eukaryota; kingdom Metazoa; phylum Mollusca; class Cephalopoda; order Sepiida; family Sepiidae; genus Acanthosepion; species Acanthosepion pharaonis. Next base: position 746,776 of record CAHIKZ030000551.1, read on the forward strand.
CATTAAATTATTTAAATTTATTTATTTACTTAGTGAAAAATGGTAATAAAAATAGATGGTATATGATAACATATGCATAATTGTTATAAATTAAATTTACAAGTTTCTATATACAGGTATACCTCCCCCTATGTTGTTAATTGGTTCCAGGTCACAAGTTAGGTCGAAAAACGACTTAAATCAAAATAACCACACTATAAACCACAAATAATCACTCCCCGTTGCATATTATAGTATTTATGATATGTATATACAGCATTCTGAATAAAATAATTTATCAGCAATATAGCCTTATGCTTAGCATTAGCAGTGGAAGAATGGTCTGGCAATTTTTTCCAATATAATCCATTTTTGTCAATGTTAAAAATCTGATCAGGAAGAAACCTGTTTTCTTCGATGATCTTCACCAATGCTTTAGGAAAATCGGCTGCTGCTTGTTCGTCAGTTGATGCACTTTCACCTTGCTTTTTAATAGAGTGATAACTTCTTTGTTCTTTAAATCTCATAAACCAGCCTTGACTCACTTTAAACTCTACATCTTTCTCATCTGGGTATTTTTTGTTCAAGTCCTCAAACAAAGACAATGCTTTTGCTTGATTGATTTCTTGACTAATAGCAGCGCGCTGATGATTCAAGCTATCAATCCAAAGAGAAAGATGTTCCATCTCTTCAAAATTTTTTCCTCTTTTCTTATTGATAACAGTATTCTTCATCCCTGGGGTATCAGATTTGATATGTGCCAAAATCTTATCCTTATTGTGAACAATTGTTGATACAGTTGTCTGACTCATTCCAAAAGCTTAAGCAATTGATATAACCTTTTTCCCTTTTCCATGGCATTTTATCATAGTAAGTTTATCATCCAGCATTATAGCATGACACTTAGCACTTGCACTAGGAATTTTCTTAGGAGCCATTGGGGCAAAATATAAAGTCACAAATGAATGAGAATGAGAGAGTAGGTGATAAGCTGATGTATAACGTGTGTATACCTAAACAAAACTAGATTTCAATTTTGTAGGAATCACAAGTGGCACTGACAACAATGCCAAATGGTAGATATTGGAACTACTGTGGAGAATGGCAATATTGAGCTCTTAAAGACTGCTAAATAAGATGACAACACAGAGTCACAGATGTTTTCATATTTCATTCTCTAGGATTTATGATGACTATATTAACATTTACTGTAAATGTATGTATTTTAATATGATTTTATATACTTTTATTCTTATTTATTGTACAGTAACATGATTTTATGTGCTTTAAGGCTTTTCTAGTGATATTACGACTTCAGTATTTGTGGCAGACATAGTCGAATAAAATTACTTAAACTTGATGTTTATTTTTCCATATATTTTTTTGATAAATGATGTATAATTGAGAATGACTTAACTTGAAATGATGTAACCTGAGGTATGCCTTTATTCATTTTTTCTAACAACTAAGCTGAGTAAAAATCTTTAAAAAAATTGAGCAAATAAAATCTCAACTTAAAAGCAGATAAAGAATATGTATACTAAAAGGACATTTTTTTGTTTAATAGAAAATTTTAAGCTGAAAATTATGGTGAATAACTAAAAAAGAAAAAAAAAGAAGATACAAAACTAACAAAAGCAAAAAAAATAAGAGGATAAACAAAATGGTTATTTCATGCCTCAATGATCAGCATAAAAAGAACAAAATTTATGTGAGTCTTGTTTAAAATTATAGACTAGAGAACAACAAATTTAGAAAATTGTTAATGATATTGCAAAACTTTTGTCAATAATGTGAAAATCTTGTTATGGTCCAGTAGCATAAATATCAAGTAATGTGCCTTTCTTTATGAAACACAAAACAAAAATTGTATTAATCTCAAATTATTTTTATCCTTCTCCAGAATTAGCCATATCATTGTATATGGATATTAATCATAATTATCTTGTTTAGAACAGCACATTTTCATTATATTATGAGATAATAATCATAATAATGTAGCAATCCTTTTATATTTTCAACAATAAATGTTTTTCTTTAGTTAAGGATTTCTCTATGCCAAACTATGATTCTTTATTGCTGTTATAATAGATGAAACTATGAAATAAAGTAAAGTATGATTGTATTAAAAAGTTTTAAATGTCAAATTAATGCTTAACTAGTATTTGACTGTAGTAACATTTAAAACCAGTGACCAACAAAGAAGAATCACTTTTTCATCAGATGTTGCAGGAAAATTATGGTGAAATATTGAAGTATCTCCTTATGATAATGGAAATATTGATAGTGTAAAATTGTTAATTCTGTTACAGTGACAGCATTTTCAGTTTTACTAATTTGGTTTGACAAAAAATAACCGTCAGATAGTGCTTTCTCCTTGAATAATTTCTTTGATTTTCTTTGTTATCATATATGTTTGTAAATCATTAATAATTTTATTTGTCACAGAGATGCATGGTAATGGTAATGTTAATATTAACCATTTCCCTAAAAGGAAACATTTGGTTTTCATTGACTGGGCAGCCAGTACTATTTTCAGTTGAAATTTATGAAATCTTTCTTATAAAACAATTTTTCAGGAAAGTCCAGTAGCTGTTAATGCTCTTTCCAGTATTGATTGGTTTTTCCTTCCTAACCTTTTGTTTAAAGTAGTGTGGAATGTCAACATCTTGATTATATTATTATTTTCTCTTTCAAGTTATATGTGATATCCATTTTAGTTATTGCTCATGTTGAAAGTCCTCAAGTGATGTAGTTTGTTATCTTGTACAGGTGTTTCTTTGTGATTCTGTAGCGCCAGTCCACAATGTTCAAAGAAGGATGGTCTTTGCCAAGCCACACAGACTTCACTTGCCCAAACCCATTTTTAACCATTGATCTTACAAAGCAGTTGTATACAGCTGTTTAAATATTTCTGAATGGGTTTGGTGCCATGCAGGTCATCCATATGAAAGTCTTAATCTGATGAGGCTCTTTAAGAATATGACTCATGTTTTCAGATTAATGTTTTGGTTTGGTAGCAATATGTGGTGCTAAGCAAAACTACCTCTGACACAGCCTATTCTATATTCAATTTCCTTTTCTCCTATCCTAAATTTGTTATAACCGATCCATACACTGTGGTATTTGAAATGTTTAGTACTTACTAATTCCACATCCTGGATTTTTATGATGGATTCAGGGTAGGTGACATCACAGCTTTTATTCTAATTCCAGATCATAGTTTCTGTTTTGAAAAGGTTTATCTTAAGTCCCATTTCTTAGAACACTTGGTAAAGAATGTTGGTTTTTGTTCAAGATCATTCTTATCCTAACTACGAATACCTATGTCATCAGCATAAGCTCCAATCATTCTCAGTACATTGTCCTTGGGAGAGAAAGCATCTGTCTTTCTTTTCATTCTTGCCTCTCTGAAAACATATGTATTTATTCTGCAGTTAATTTAAAGTATTTGTTTTAACATTTTCTGTATAGTTGTTGCTCTTTTATTTTCTGGGGTAGGACAGTAAATCATAAGCCATAACTGTCATGACAAATGACAAACTTACAACAAAATACTGTCACTACAGGTGGAAAACTGACTGAGTAATTGTTTGTGGCATAACATAGGTAGGGCTACAAGGTATAAGAATTCAAACGAAAAAAATAGCAATAAATCAAAAAAGAGCACTCCCTATTCTTTACTTACAAATAAATATAAAACTTAGATAAATCAACTTATTAAAAAGACAAAGTAATATATTAATGCTGTCAATGTTAGTTTCAATGATGTTATTGAAACATTTGTACAACTTCAAACCAGGTTATTTTAAATAAATGTTAATATACTAGCAATAAAATAAATGAGGGGATTCAGTACTGGAATGGTGAAAGTGATTGGTAACAAGTTAGGAATGGGGGCCAATATTTACCTTGAATGCTGGCATTCCATGCTATGCCACTGCCAGTAGTAATAGTTATCAACTCATAAAATAACTATTGTAACTGATTAAATTATGGTTGAAATTTGTTTAAATGCTGGGCAATAAAAAAAATATACTCTAGTGTAATGAAAACATTTAGAACCTAATTTGTTGTATGTTGTGTTCATGTTATTCTTGGTTGCCTCAATGATGAAATTATCCAACTTTCATTATCATATAAGAGTGCAGACAACATATAGAAATCCAGGACTTTGTTTCTAATGTTACTTTCATATTTAATTTCTGAAATGTGTCTTTTGCTATTCATAAGTGCCTTCAAATTTCTGGGTTACAATTTTCATTATCTACTATTTATACACACTCAGTTCAAATGTAGTCAATCCTAAAACACAACTATAATTATCATTTCATTCTTTTTTTTTCTTCTTACTGTCAGAATTGTTGTGTAATCATTAAACAGAAAGTTTTGATGCAGAAACACTATCATGTGATATGGGTTATACAAACAGCTTGTAATAAGTAGTAATTTGTGATGATTTAGATGTTTTTAGTTACAAAAAAGGTTATAAGTCAATGTAAGAGATATGAACAGACTGAGAAAGATAGATAGATAGATGGTAGACAGGTAAATAGATATGAACAAATGGAGATAGATAAGAATAGACTTGAGATAGATAGATAGATAGATAGATAGATAGAAACATGAACAAACTGCGAAAGATGAAATCATGTGAATGGAGATAGATAGCTAACTAGCTAGCTAGATAGATAAAAACATGAACAAACTGCGAAAGATGAAATCATGTGAATGGAGATAGATAGCTAACTAGCTAGCTAGATAGATATGAAAACTGAAACAGACAGATAGATATGAACTGACTGAGATAGATAGATAGATAGATAGATAGATAGATAGATAGATAGATAGATAGATAGATAGATGCTTTTCAGTTTCATCATGGGAGAAAACAAATTTTGACACCATTTTGAAATAAGAGTTAAAAATAACTTTTTATATTGGATAGATGATCAAGCTACTACATTTTTAATTTAGAAATAAATGGAAATATTTTAAAAATCTTTTATTTAATACTGTTAGTTAAATTCACTCTTTTTTTTCCATTTATTTTAATCCTATTATTCATCAACAATTTAAAAAATCAAGAATATAAAGCAATAAACAAAGCTGTAGAGGAGCAGAGCTACAAAAACCATAAAACTGTGAACATATTTTGCATATTAATTATTAATTAAAATAACATTGGGAAAACTAACAAATTTATCTGACAACCCAATGTAATAAAAATATTCTAAAATGTTTTCCTCAATGGCTTTTTTTCACATTTATCCACACTATCATTATGTTTATATTGAAATAAAATTATTAGACACTTTCATAGTTAAGAAATATAATTTTCTTGAAAGAATAGTTAAATAGGTTGATCAGAAAAATATAAAATTACAAAATATGAATACTATTGTGGAGATTGGTGCAGGATGTTGGTTTTTACATTCAAATTGAAAGAAGACTGAACAAACATTGTTTTGGAAGGTTTATTTTCTTTTTTATGAATACAAATTGTATGAGAGAATTTGTAGCATGTGGTACATTGAAACAGAGAGCAAGAGAAAGCAAGACACCCCTTTCATTGTAGCAGGCAGTCATCCTGATTATTTCTTTGGTGGTTAGAGGAGTGAAATAGCCTGTCCCACTTACTGGTGAAAAGTACAGAGAACTGACCTCAAAGCCTTCTTTTTGGGGGTTTATATTGAGTTCAGTGTATGCATGTAGGATTTTCTTTCATTTTAGTAAAGGATCACTGATTTTTTTGTTTTGCTTAACCAAGTATCTAGTTTCAGAAACAAAGTTACCTGTCTTTAAGAATGCTAGTATTAATATTAATGATGTGTTAAAGAGATGACAAGTTAGTGATACTTTTCCTTGGGGTTTAAGAAATTTGTTATTATATTTATTAAAATTAGTTTACTATTACATTATTATCATCATATTTTGAATTTTTTTAAATAGAATCACTGGCAGTATTTATTAGGTTCAAGGAATCAATTTTGATGATGAGTATCATTACAATTAACAATCATATGTGATAGTTAAGAATAATGTGATAATATTCAATACAAAAGGTAGTATGTTGACAAAGACTAAATTTGGAGAACACTAACATATGATAATATTCAATACAAAAGGTAGTATGTTGACAAAAAATAAATTTGGAGAATACTAACATATAATGTTCACTACAAAAGGCTGCATATTGACAAAGATATATCTCCATAACAGGCCCCAAAAGCTGATTTACATGGAAGAAAGATAATATTGCACATGTAGTGGAATCATCTATTCATACAGGGATCTTAAAAACATAATGAAACACTTAGTGTACATTTATACATCCAACAGCTTGAACATGAATGATCGATAGGAAAAATGCTGTTCTCCATGATAATACAAAGCTGTATACAACAAGAATAAATTTTGGAAATCAGGTTGTCTGTTCTACTCGACCCACCATATTCAGCTGAACTTGCACCAATTAATTATGGCCTTTTTTGATTGCCAAAAAACTCTTCGATGGTGAAGACTTTTTTTAATGAAAATCAGATTTAAGAGTTCATTGAAAAGTTTTTTTACATCAAAACCTGCTGAATTATATTCAAAATGTATCAAAGTGCTGCCTAATAAGTGGCAACACATCACTGCAAATAATGGTGAATATATAAATGAATAAAATGTAATTACTTTTTGAAGAATGAAGTTGATAAACAAAAAGCAGAAATTATTTATGACTCAGTCTAATATACTTAATATTAGTATTTGAGTTATTATGTTTTAAATTATTTATCTTAAATATGAAATTAAAAGTGTATACTTTATTTTTGGATAATTTATCAGTCAGTTTTCCAATTTTAAATAAAATGAAGTGCTGAACATATGGTTTTAAAAATGTTATTAGATTATATGTTTTAGAGATGGCATCAGGAGTGACTTTCAGTGATTTATTAAATTAGTTCATAGAAGACCAAAATAATTATTATTAATTACTGACTACATAATTAAAGAAATTATGCATTTAGAATATTTGGTATTAAACAAATTTAAGTAAACATGACTGATCCTATCCTCCAGCAGTGCAAATTGTTACACCTTTTCAGGCTAACATTTTCTGCTGACATGAAGTGGGAAGATTACATTGAATCAATTGCTAGGTCTGTTGATAGGAAAGTTGGTTCACTGTAACATACTAAACAGTTTTTCTCATCCAAATCCATCTTACATATTTATAAGTCTACCATTTGTCCATGCTTAGAATAATGCTGCCACATATGGTCTGGTAACCCTGCTCTAAACTTGAGGTCTTTTTCCAAGCTAAGTTTAGTATACAGCAACCCAATAACTCACCTATTGATAGTGTTATTATCACATAAACTATTGAGTAGTAAATTTGATCTTCACTGGGAGCTCCATACTTGTGACCTTGTTCCAAAGTAAGCTAAACTTATCTGTTTATAAAAAAAATCTGCCATTCATACTAACACTGGCCAACAAAGTTTTTTTGGGAATATTAGTTGAGACTGTGTTGGGGCAAGAGAATGAACTGATCTCTCTACGATATAGGTCAGTGCTAGAGAGATCAGGGGAGTTGAGGAGATCAGAGAGATCACGAGATCAGGAGACCATTGCTCTTCTGTCTCTTGACCGGAAGATACCGTTGGACTGTAGACTCTTGCTAATTGTTATTACTAACCTGCGTTCGTTATTACTAATCACTCTGTTGTTAAATACCTCTTCAAATATACCAGTATTTTTCCCTACATATGTGTTTGTCCTTATTTGAATACACACACGTGGGAACACTCCCAACATCTCAACAGACTGTTTCTGGGGTCACTGAATTTGAGGAGAACATTGGTTTTATCCAATTAGCTCTAGTTTTTAAGATAAAAATGCATTTTTTGTGTCAGTGAATCTATACACAGTGACTCAAATTTCAAAATATGTAATTTAAGCTATTCAACATATCTTACAATTACAAATCCAATATTGAAGCTGTCCAGATCATTGTAATTTACTTCATTTGAAGGAAGCTTTTCTTATATGATTTCCTTTTTGTAAGTTTTCTGAGTGCAATCATGTATAAGGCTCAAGCAGTAATTGGACATCATGTGGGTATTCTATCAGCCTTGGTACCATTCTTCCATAGTCTTGATGTCTTGGTAGAAACATTCTCCTTGCTTACATCGCTAAGGTTTTCAGAGAATCTGTCTAAATGGCTAAACAGGTAATGGATTTTGATAGTCATTCTTGTTTCAAGAGCTTTTTTCAAGAGTTTTTTAGCATCATTAGTTCCTGGTAGTTACTCTCTTTCTTTTTACCCAGGAAGCATTTCACAGCTGTGAAAAAAGAAGTCCATGCAGCAAGCCTCAATTTTGGTTATGTAGGAGACAAAATTTTCATTGTTAATCTGTTTTCTCATTTGAGTCCAATCAAAAATGCCTGCATTCAGTTTCTCATTGCTTAGACCAGGAAATTCAGAGCAGATATAACTGAAGTATGTGTTGTCTTGATCTAATGCCTTGACAAGTTGCTTCATTAGGCCTAATTCAGAGCAGATATAATTGAAGTATGTGTTGTCTTGATCTAATACCTTGACAAGTTGCTTCATTAGGCCTAATTTGATGTGTAGTGGGGACATGATGATGCAATCATGGTTAACCTATGACATTTTTGTCTTCACAAATAGATCAGTCATTCTTCTGCTAGTGCTGATTATTGGCTCTTCTGTTCCATAGAAAAAGGCAACATGGGTACTTGATAAAGCCACTTTTCTACCCTAACAAAAACTTAACCATTTTAAAATCTATACATATCACTTATGTTTATCCTAATATGGTTTTTGTAGAATAAACTTTACACTCATGTAGTGATTCTTCAAGATCACTGAATGGCCAATAGGGATACAAGAAAACTTGCAATCATTGTGCAACAACACACACTTCACACTTTGTTTAAAGCTATCAATGAATAAACACCACTCAGCTGGATTGTACTTGAGCAGTCCCATTGCTAAAAGAAGGCCTTGGATTGTGTTGCAAAACACAAAGTCATTGTCTTCACTAAAATAATAAACAAGATTCTTGCCTCTGTTATGGTAAAATTTTATCTTAGTTCAGAGTCAAGAACACAATGCTCACTGAGACAGAAGCCTAAAATCTCAGCTGTTTCTTTTGACAAAGCTAAAGCTTTAACCAAGTCATTCAGCTCTATTTGTGTGAAAAGCTTCACTTTTGCAGTCTGAAAATCTCCCAAATACAAATGATAAATACCACTACTACAGTTGCTGTTGTTGTCAGAAGCTCCATCCATTGCTTCTGCAATAATCATAGTGTCATTATCTTGATCAAAATCAGGCAAGGAAGTAAAAATTGAAATGGGAACACTGCTACAATGTGGAACTGGTCATCTTGCAGGTTCAATATCAGGATAGTGCTATGACTTCTTGTGATGATTCCCATACAGAAATAGCAATTATGATGATTTTTGGGCTCTTGCCACACTATTGGAACCTCAAACTTTATTGACTTGACTTTACCTTGGGTCCACAAGCAAAGAGTTTCAATACAATTCTTACAAACTTTGTGAGGAGACCATGACTTACCTTAATCCCCAATCTTCACACAAAGTAAAGTTGATATACTTTTCTGATCGGGTCTCGAACATTGAAACAATGCTCTTTTACCATATATTCACTACATATGTAGCTGAAAACACCAGGGTCATTGTGGAAATGTTTACAGTTAAAATTTGTGATTAAAGTTTTGTATACTTGAAATATAGAGACACTAGGTCATAGGCAGGGCTTGATGCACACATCTGTAAGTCTGGTAGCAGTAGATTGGCTGTGGTTCTCTGGCCTCTATACTGTCATTTTTATTTGTAGCAAGAACAATGGTATTAAAAGTTTTTCCATAATATCTAAAGAATTAGACAATTTTAAGAAATGTAAACTGTTATAATTCAGGCTGATAGGATAAACAAAGAATATAAAATAAAAGAGCCGTAGCATTTTAAATAAAACAATGTTTATTTTTTATCTCACCTTACTTGATACAGGTAGATGAAAAAGAATTAAAATCAATCCACATGAGTGTGTTTAAATGACAGTCATCTTATTTCTCTCCCTGTCCAGAAGTAATTTTCTGTACTCAAAGTGAAGAATTCTCTTTCTAGGATAGAGTTATCTCTCTGAACATAAACAAAAAAAAAAAAAACGAGTAGAGAGAGCCAAACAAAATTATGTACATTTTCAGATTCAGTGACCCTGATATACCCTAAAAATGTTGTAATATTTCATGTCTTTTGAAATTTTTTTTCTTTGTTGGCTGGTGTAAGCAAAAGTATTACTAAACAGTATAAATGATAAGCAAATTCCATAGGCTCATTCTTAAATTCATAAAAAAAATTTAATTTAAAATTTTAGCATGTCTTTCCCTTTATGCACATGTTTAAGTTATGTCAGTATAAATTTATTTTATGGGTGACGAATTATTTTCCACCCTGAAACCTTTCTCTAACAGACAGATGTGACAAGCCTCTCACTGCTCTATCATTACTTCCATGGAAAGTGCTTGGACAAACTACATTCCTTGGTACCACCAGTTCTAACCCTCACAGCTAGGACCCACCATGCCACTACATTGTAACAAACCACCCATATTCCTTTTGTATTTCATTGGTGAGAAGTAAGTTCCAGGCAATATAGATGTAGTTCTACAGAAGGATGCTGAGAATACCATAGATGGATCATGTGCACAATGAGGAAGTTTTAAGGAAAATGGAAACAAAAAAGGATAATTAAATTTAAACTCAGAAAGACATCTGAAATTTTTAGGTCACATCATGAAGAAAGAGAACTTATGTGACCCAAGAATTTCAACTATTTCTTTTTTATTTTAAGTGTATTTGTCCTTTTTGTTTCCATTTCCTTGGGAAAGTTAACACTTACAAGACATATTGAAAACAAGTGGGGACAGATGGAAGTAGTGAGTAACCTACCTAACAAGTAAATGGATGACAGATCAAGAGTGGGAGGATTAGTAAAAATAAACATTATTAAGAACTACAAAGGATAGTTAGTTGCACAGAGCCATGGTTGTTCACATACTAAAGGGACACTGAAGAATATAAAGTACTTAAAAAGACATTGTTCACTTTAGTCAAGAAAGACATATTTAAAAAATATTTCAATTTTTAATGCTCTTATACCTGTTGAAATATATTCTGTGTAAATCTTTTTGATTCATTCTAAAATTAAATTTTTATAACAAATTTTGTTTTAATTAAAATAACAAATTTATAGTGTTATTATAATTAATTTTATGAATTCACAATTTAAAAAAATAATTATAAAAGTTTTTAATCCAATATGAGCTTAGGAAAATAAAAATAATGTTTATGGCTTTCTTTAACCTTGATCTTCTTTCTCGGATTTGGTTTAATAAATATTGATTTTAGCTTTACAGGGTGTGAAAGCAAGATGTTTGAAAGTTACTAAACAAAAACAAATTTAACTTAGTAACTTAGCAATAAAATCTGTATTCATAAAACAAAAAAATGTTTGTACTTGTAGTGGACCCCCTGGAGGGGGCACAATATAAAGATGACCTGTGCAGCCAAATAAAGATAGTCACAGGATGCCCACTAATGTTTATAATTAAAGATGTGAAAACTAACAGGGGAAACAAAAATGGACAACAGAATAAGGATATTTAAAATTAATACAAAATTTATTTAGAATACAGACTAAAGTCCCTGTAGGTTACATTAGCATGTAAGTTGTTTATTGCTTATGTATTGCAATCAAATATATTAATTTTAAATTTGTTTAGGAATGAATCATTTCTTGATCTTTGTAATATACTGACAAAAAAAAAATCATAATATAAAATATCTTTTTGATAATTCTCTATTACAACTCATGTGTTAAAATCAAGTCATTTCTCTTTTGGTTTAAACAAATTTTCCTGTATGGAAAAACTTTGAATATGTTTTTATGTATACTAGTACAATGGACTTACCTAAATCAGATTAGCTACACCTACATGTATACCTTAAGCTAATCAACAAAATAAAAAAAAACAAAAAAAAAATCTTCTTTCATACTTTCTGTAGCCCATAGATTAATCATATGGAATTTCAAGTTAAACTATTTTTTCTTTTTCTTTTACAGACCAAACAAATATTTGGGGACTAAAAAGTTTTGTATCATTTTTACAATTTACAGTAAAAAGGTCAGAGTAAAAATAAATTCAAATAATTTTCACTATGTATATAATATATGTATTAAAGTGGGGATATGAAAGAGTGTTGTAAAAGAAATGCCATTGTAACATGAAACATAAATTCTATTTTACATATTCACATCATGGTTCAACACACTTAAATAGCATTTACCTTAACCATTTACCAGGGTGATAATAAGTAAGGAAGATGTGCTCATTGAGCACTATCTTTATAACATTCCTGTTTGTCTTTATTATACAATATATATGCTTCTTGATTGGTTGAGCACTATTCAATAATCACTAAAGAAAATGGAACTGACATTTTTAAATGAATATTAATTAAATTAATTAAAAATTAAATTAATAATAACAAATCTAGATTGAAAATCTAAGCTGGTTGCTATTACTTGTCACTGTTAAAATAAAAGGATAGCAATTCAAGTACGTGTAACGATTAAAAATAATGTTTATAGTAATAAGAAATAATGTCAGATAAAAAAAAAATCTATTAAGAAAAATTACACATGTATATCCAGAATATTTCCAATAATATAAATTAGACATCTGTCAATGTTGTCTTTTTAACAGCTGCTACAGATTGAATATGTAAAGTAGTTATAAGAAAGTCCTTACACATCTACATACACACTCTTCTCTATCAGCTGTTGTCGCATGACATTTTTGTCAAGTATATCAAGAAAACAGAGTGCTAGAATATTTTAGTAGTTTGAATTAATGAAATCAATCCATCTGAATTTAAATTCAGTTTCTGATTTTATTTTCTTGCAAAACTATTTCATCACTCCACCATCACAAGTAAATATCACCATCACAACTTTTATAACCCATTAATGTTATTGGGGTACCAAATGTAGCAGAAGTGTTTGGGTCTATGGTGAAATAGCTAGTCAAAACCCATTTTGCTTCAGACTGGACCAGGTGCTGTAGGCTTGGATGTGCAGGTAGTGTAATAGATAATGGCTCAGAATTGTTAATTGGAGAGTCAACTTCCAATTCCAGTTGGGTTTGTTATATTCACTTCTGTGCAAATACACTTGGAAAAGGTTTGAATTCACCTCTTCCTTCCCCAGCTATGGGTTAATTAGTAGGATTTGATTCAATAGCTCATTATTATTCCCCTCAAATTCTTACCATCTAAAATTATTTTCTGGCTTTAAATAACCTGCAAAGGGTTGATAAGCTGTAGAAAATGAATGAATCAATCAACCTCTCCAGGCTGATGTTGAAATCAAAGTTGTCCTTCTATACATGTTTCCATAGCAAAAGTAAAATCTAGTCTGCACTAATATTTATATAAATTTCCTTTTCCTAGGTTGGTTGCCAACTAAGGCAAGTGACCCTAGTATATCTTGCGATTTAATCCATAGTTGAAGGAAGATAGAATTATACCTTTTTCAAAAGCATAGAGTGCAAAGTGAATGAAATATTAACCAGAATCTGAAACAGTTCTCTTTTCCTCAGTGGTAATTATAATGGTACCAGTACATTAAAAATGTTAACACTAAAAGGTAAAGTATATTATTGCATATTTGGAATTAAAACAAAAAAATATTAGTAACTGCATATGAATCAAACATTATTTTAAAAAATAGAAGATAAAATGGGGACAATGAAAAAAAACACTAAAGTAGAAAATACAAAAAAAAAAAAAAATGAAGAAGGAAAAAGAAGGGGGAAGAAAAAGGAAAAAAAGGAGGGGAAAAAGAAATGAAAAAAACACTAAAGTATTTTGATATGAAAATACGAAAAACATAAAAAAATGAAGAGGGGGAAGAAAAAGGAGAGGAAAAAAGAAAATGAAAAAAAACACTGCAGTAGTTTGATATAAAAATAAAAAAAAGAAGAGGTTTCCCCTCTTCTTTTTTAAAAGAGCAGGAAAAAGAAAAGGAAAAAAGAAAAGAGGAAAAAAAGCAGGAAAAAGAAAAGGGAAAAAAGAAAAGTGAAAAAAGAAAGAAAAATTTAGGAGTTAACCAGTTATAACTACTCACTCTTCTTTTTCAAAGTCTGCCCTGTATGCAATTGTTAAATTTTGTACTTGCAACAAGACTTTCAAGAATTATTAGCTTTAATTGTTTATATAATAATGCACAGGAATGTGCTAACATTTAAAAACATGTGATATATGTTTAGAATTTTAAAATATCTTTTCACTAACTGAGTGTAAAAGTACTTAATGAAAAATATTTTCAAATTCTATATTATTAAAAAAAATATTTTGAAACACTTGTCCTGAACATAAAATGTTATGAATTTATCTACCTACTTGGTACTTCATGTCATATAAAGGCCCTACAGAATATCCTCACTCTATCCTATTAACAACTGTCACTTGTAAAATGCTAAAAATGATACATATATTGTTCCATAAAATAATGAAACAATACTGGTTGGTTTACTTGTATTATGTATGCTTTATTTTTTTTATTATTCAGAAATGATTAAACAGCTGATAAATAAAATAAAATATTACAAATATCAGCATTCCACCTTGGTACGTTGACTGCATGAATATAAGTGTAGTACTACTATACTGTTACATAATGTCAGTCCTCCTATACGGCAGTAAATGCTGGACAATCTTCTCACAGATGAAAGAGACTTGCACCAACAGAAATGTGTTTCTACAGATAAATGCTGAGAATACTATGGACTAAGCATGTGAGCAATGACAAAGTTTTAAAGAAAATAGAAACAAAAAAGACACATACTTAACATCAGAAAGAGATAATTGAAATTTCTAGAGCACATAATGAGGAAAGAAGGCTTAGAAATTTTTATACTCCTATGATATATAGAAAGCAAAAGGAAGAGAGTAAAGCAGTGCCTAACCTACCTAATGAGCTTGAGTTAAATAGCTGGAAGGCCAGGAATTAGGATTGATTGATTGATTTGTTTTCTATGGTTTATCAATGCAGGTTTTTTAATATTTTTTTTTAGATTGTAAAAATGTTTGGGAGGAGATAATAATGGTTTAGTGATATGTCTTACTAATTAACACATAGCTGGGGAGAGAAGAGGTGAATTCATACCTTTCCCAAGGGTATTTGAGCATAAGTGAATATAACAACTACAATGGGAATTGGAACTTAGCTGTCTGATTAACTATTTCAAGACATTATCTATTATACCACCTGCACATCCAAGCTTATAGCATCTGGCATTTTCAAGCAATAGTCTAGGTACTGACCAGGCTTCATTTTGCTTAACTCTGGAGGCCATATGAGAATCAGTGTTTCAATGTGATGTGGCTTTAAGCCCAGAGATTAAAAGAGATAGCAAAAAGACAAACTTTACTGAGCTATAAGTGACAGGAAATTGTGAAGAGCCATGATTACCAATGTCCTGTATAGACACAATACATAAAAGAAGACAACTACATTGGCAACTAAGTTTCATTGTTTTACTCTTGAAATGGCAAGGTGTAACTATTCCTTTCTTGTCTGTGAGACTCTCTTCTGTTTTCTTGCTTCTTGGTCAACTACAATCTCCAGATATTTAAATGCAATATCAGTTGCCATCTTCTGTCTTCCCGAAATCTTGTTCTTTTATTGCCCTTTCTCCTCACTAACATTTTCTCACTTCCTTTCACACTCAATAACCCTTTGCATCTTAGATGCATTATCACTTGCTTGGGGTGAAATGGTTGAAAATAAAAAAAAAATAAACTTCAAGCATATTTTATCCAATATAGGAATTAGCGTGGCATGTACTACTTTAGATGGATGTGCAGGAGTGTAATGGATACAAGTTTGGAATTAGAAATCAGAGAGCTGAGTTCAAATTCTAGTCTAGTTTATAACATTCAATTATGTGCAAATACCATTTGGAAAGATATGAGTCCTTTCTAGCAGGATAAACCGAATTCTATAACCTTGGTTGGCAACCAGTCTAGGAAAAGGAAAACTCTAAATTCAAACCAGCCTGGAAAATATTGAACTCTATCAGGCTATCTTGTCCTAGACACACCACTGTTGCAGTACATATGGTACCCATATGACCTAATAAGTTATGGAACTTGTGATCATGACTATTTTAGCTAGTATCACTCAGATTTATGATAAGGATTCTTTTGGTAACAATGTCAAAGAGGAGTTAAAATAAATTATAATTTAAACTTAGCTTGAAATTTTGCTCCTGAGTTACATTTAAATGAATTACTGGATTTTGGATTCTGAGAGGATATCATCTATGAATATTCAAGTGAAAGGTGGTGGCTAAATTGTTAGCTTGTCACATAAAAGAACCAGAATTATCAGAGCATATGAGAAAATATATTAAGTGGTAAGTAAACAAATGTAAGTGAAATGTACATGATTTCAAGTAATAAAACTGTCATAAAATATCCACTCCACACAAAAACAAGTTGAATAGCAGTTGAAAACACTCATCTTAAATTCAAATCCAAGTATTAAAACAGATGATTCAAATTGTTTACAGTAGTGATTACATCACCTGTACAATTTCATAACCTATTTCATTACTGACTACTTCAAGTCAAGAGTGTCACCTTATTTGTTGGAAGAGTGAATACAGTGGGGCACTGGAAGTTGGTTGTGATTGGACTTTAGACCTGAGAAGTCGCAGTGCGTTAAAGAGCTTTATACTACAAGAAAAGATATAACTGATGGGTGGCATACAAGTCAGTATTTAATCTGTATCAACCATGTCACCACAGGGAAGGGGTATGATGTTTTAAGACTTAAAACTCCTAATGATTCTAAGCTAAAAACATCACTGATGATATATACCTGAGTATCAAGCAGATGTATTTCATGAAATGAGAATGTGACAAGACAATTTCTATGGATACTTCATTGTAGTATAACGGTCAGCAAATATGACTTGTACGCAGTGCCCAGTAAAAAAGCAGCAAATTTATTATCAATATTTTATCTTTCAGGAATAATTGACCTTGAATAACCTTGAATAAATTTCTTGAATATTTATGACCTTGAATAATCATTCGACTCTCATGTAATTACTTGATCAGTTCTTTTATGATTGATTAATTGCTGCTCAAACTTGTGACCTTTCATTTAAAGGTTATTTGCAGATAACTTTCCTCTTTCATTTTGTTCTTCTTGTATAGCTAAACAACTCTGATTTTGAGTGTCATTATCGTACTTTTCAAAGAACATCCAATGTGGGATTGATGAAATGTGCAGAAATTCTTCCCAAATTTTTCAGTCACATCAGTCGTCACAATGGTTGTCTCATGTCTTTCTGAATTTGCTGCTTTTTTACTGGGCACCCTGTAGATCATTAATTTTGAGTTCAAGACTGGATATCCTATATTTGTGGCCTTATGCAAAAACAAACTTATACTTAATAAATAATAGTTAACTTATGAAACTGTTAGCATAGAAATTACAGTTACATCTAACCATTTTGTCCTTTTGCTAATCTGACACCCATTTTAGATATGAACTGAGCAAATACAAACTTTTGAGAATCTAAGAAGGATTTCTTGATTGGCAACACTCTCTGTAGTTGAGATGGTCTAGAGCACATCCAATCTAACAACAGTTTCTCCTGTAAAGGGGGATACAGGTTAAAATCCTGCTGGAGAATGCATATTTTTCTTTAATAAGATATCTTGAATATTCAGGTCGGTAGACAAAAATAAATATACTGTTTAATAAATAAACAGAGCATCTACTCAAATATGGATATCCACTAAAATAATGTTTAAAGTGAAAAAAGTGCATGTAGATATGACAGTTTCAAAGGTGACATTTATAAATAAAGATATCAGAGCCTAATGAATTAAAAAGTCAGGGATGGATTTTACACTATATTGCTATTATGAAAAGGACCCCACTTTCTAAAATCAATATTTTTCAATTCTGACAATTGTCAAAACCCAATAGAGGTTTTAAGAATGCTAATCTGAAATAATTATTTCAATTTTTTTTTTTTTTTTTTTTGAGTAGACCAGTCTGCTTAAGTAGTGCCCATAAATCTACCAAACACTTCAACTTCGAATATAAAGCAGTTTTTCTCTATAACAGGCATGCCAAACTGAGGGTCACATACGTGTTGTCATGAGGGCCACACACAACAACCAATTGTGTATATTACAACTAATTGGAGTCATTTACAACTTATTGAAGAATATTTTGTTACTTAAATTTAGAAACACACAAGGTACATAAAAATGTTATAGCTGAATTCAAGTATATGAAGTAGTTTGATTAAAAAAAAAAAAAAATTTTAAATAGCAACAAATACATTTACAACAGTTCAAATCTGAATATTTATTTGTCACTATTTAGTCAGTTTTGTTTTTTGTCCTGAGACTTGACACCTCTTTTTGCTGACAATTTTTGGTATGTCTGGCTGAAATGTTTGTGCAGTTCCAACTTTGATCAGAGATGACAAATATTAATCAGTTAGTCTTGTTCTCTAAGAAGTTTTTGTTGATTTCATGAAGGAAAATAACTGTTCACACACATAGGTAGAACCAAACATTGCTATAATCTTTGTGGCAAACTTTCTGAAGTTTTAAACTTTTCAGGAAGGTATGAAAAGAACCCAGGTATTCCTACTTCAAAGTACGTTGCTTTGAGTGTAGAATCTGACTGCATTTTTAATAGTTCCATCTGCAGGCTTTCTTCAGTTTTGGCAACATCAAAAGTGAATGGTGCTGAGAATAATGCAAACTGACTTTCAAAAGATGAGAAATTACTAAATCTTTTCTGAAATTCCTTTGACAATAATTCCAGGTGACTGCCACACTTAGTAAAGCTAAGTATAGTTTCAGTACTGGCAGTGTTTTTCAGCTCTTTGCATGTAGGAAAATGAACTAAATTTTAATTTGACAATTGTGACTTCCATAAGCTTGGCTTTGTAATGAAGCACTTGATGTCATCATACAACTGAGTGATAAGTTTGTTTTTACTTGATACTTTCAAATTAATATCAGTTAATTTTGCAGTAATATCCACAGCAAAAGTCAGATCTTGGAGCCAACTTTCATCTTTTATTTCATTTGTATTTTGATCTTTCATCTCCAAAAATAATTACTTTTTGTCTCAACAAATAGAATCTTTTCAGCATATTGTGACATGACAACCAGTGAACTTATGTGTAAAATGGAACATCAGTGAAATGATTATCCATATCTTCCAACAACTGACTGAACTGACAGTTGTTGCAAGCACAGCCTCTGATATAGTTCACTCTCTTTATGACCAAACTAAGCACATGATCCAATTTGAAACTCTTTGAACACAAATTTTGCTGATGAATAATACAGTGAAAATGATTAATCTGGATGCAAATTTTCTAGTTTCTTTGTAACTTAGCAGCAACAAGATTGTTTGCCAATGATATTTGCAGCACTGTCAGTAGATAAGCATGCAAGTTTACTCAAATCAAAACTATACTCATGCAGAACCTATTCAACTCTCTCAAAGATATCCTAGTTTGTAGTGTTATGCATGGGAGACCAATTCAATCAGTCCTTCATAAATATTAGAATCACTGTCACTGGCCCTGATAAAGATTGTGAGCCGTGCTATTCCAGTGGTTTTATTGATCAAACCTTGGTGATACATCCTTCAACTGTTATTTCAATTCACCTGATATTTCATCAATCCATTCAACAATTGTTCCTGGTTAATGAAATGTATTTGAATAAGTGTGTTTTCTCTGGATATACAATTTCAGCAGTTTTTACAAGGCATTGCTTTACAAAATCTCCTACACCATAAGATTTCCCACTCATGGCTATCATTCGGCTGAGTTCATAGCTAGTAACAGAAATGACATTCCGTTTCTGAAGTTTCACAAAAAAAAAAAAAGAAAAAAAAAAAGGTCTGTTGCTGTTTAAAGTTAGCATTCAATTTGCAAGATAAATAGTTCATTTCAGTTTGTACTCTTTTGGTGTGGTGATGGAGTTGTTACAAATTAAACATTGTATCTTTTCATTCACTATTGTGCAAAAATTCCATAATTCCCACTTTTGTTAAAACACTCACCCTTCTTCATTCAATTTTCTTTTAGCTAGAGCAGCATTAGCCATTTTAGGGTTGAGGTAGTAGGAAAAAAAAAAAGCTAATTTTCAAAATTGATGAAGAATCTGAAAAATTACTGGTACATTTAAACTAAAGCTAACAGTAAAAAGATAAAGCAATTTCAATAACTTCTAACTTTGTAGGAGGGGGCTGATATTTCACTTTTAAAAGCAAAAACTTGAAATTTTGAAAGTTTCTGGTTTACAAATGTTAATGAGCTACCATATTGTTTTCATGGTGTGATGGCTGATAGCAGGTCTACTAGAGAGAATTTGTTTCAATGCTATTTTATCAGCCACAAAGAATATCGAAGATTTGCTGCAATTTTTAAAACAATAGCTTAGTAGCATACTTAGTTTCTCAATAATATTAAAATTATTTTAAATATATGCAGTAAATGGTAATCTTATTTGATATTCTATTAAAATAAATCAAAATGTAAAAAACACGTGACTTATTTTCTTAAATACTCTGATTTTGTGTGTTAAATCACTAAATTAGTATCCTTTATGTGGGCCACAGGTTACCTATATGTTTGACATGCCTGCTCTATACCATTAAATATCTTTAAATAAAAAAAAAACAACCCCAAAACAAGAAATGCAAGGTAAACATAAGTGCTTCTAATAAAATAACAAGTGATTTTAGGACTTGTTACTAAAAGAAACAAACATAGTAGCCTACAAACAAAATAGGCAAAAACCAAAGAATTTTGTATAATTTTTATTGAATGCTGCTCAAATTACATGACAATACTAGAAATAATATTTCCAACATAAATTTGGATCAAATGAACCCATTTAATGGACAAAACATTGTCCAGATGATTAAAGTGGCACAGGACAAATGAATTTTTTGTATTCTACTTAAACTGAACAAAATTTTGGCATGTATCTAAGCATCCTATAGGAAAAAAAAGCCCTAAATTTTAAAAGAACAGGCCCTAATATTGACATCAGATTTGCCCTACTGATATCATCAATGGATAATTTTATTCTCCAAATTGGGCCACAATTAAAAGTCTACTATCTCTGATTTGAAAAGACTAAAAGATTTGGGACTGTCAGGACTTTTTTAAAAAGTTATAGGCTTACTACTGGAAAACAAAGTTTTCTTCTAAATACAACTACCTTTATCATTAAGGTTCTTAATATGACATGTTCTTTTTAGGCCCTTTTCACCACTTTTGCTTCCATCATTTAAAATATGTCATTTAGGATGACTATTGTTTATCTACCTTTTTTTTTTCTGAGCTGATGATATCACTTATTCCCCAAGTGGCTTTCATAAGTAAATAATTTTAGAAGTCTTTCTATAGTTATTGCAAACCTTCCCACAAGTTGCAGGATACAAGTGTGTATATATATATATATATATATATATATATATCCCCAAACCTGTACTAGAAGGTTTAAAGTTTTAATCTTTAACCCTCTAGTATTCAACTCACCTCATGCATACTCTATCATAAAATATGATGACATCATCACAAGTAATGATGAAATTCAGACAAAGATTGAGACTGACAGCTGATATTTACAGGTCAGCTTTCAGTGTGCTTAATGTTAAATGGGATTAAAGGTTTAATGTTAAAGCAAGGATTTACAACCTAGAGGCTAGTAAGATTATTAACATTAATGGTCCGTTATTGTAAATTTTCTGTTGACTGTCCAAAGCAGCTTATATATAGTGAATGTACAGATCTTCTGTGTCTTTGAAGGGATATTCTATAAGCATTTCCCACACTTGTGCATGGAATTCTCTTCTGGCTTTTCCATGAATCCTGACCACCACACGATCAGTAAACCTTTACTATTTTAGTGGCTTTTGTCACTATGCTTTTTTTTATGGGAGGATTTGACTCAATAGAGAGATAAAATTGTGTTCTAGCCTCACTATATTGCAATGCTGTGATTTATTATTACTGTTAAATAATTAACTTTTAACTAGAACAAACCCTTTTATCTTGAAGCATTTTCATCTAAAAAGGTAATTCACACAAAAAAAAAAAAAAAATAAAAAATAAAAAATAAAAACAAAAAAAAAGATATAACAGATAAATAAAATTTATGGCAAGTTAAAATTACACATATCAAATTTAAATGTTAATACTATTTAAATGTCAGTTTGTGAAAATACAAATAAAAAAAATAAAAAAATCTTAAAAATATAAAAACGTTTTAAGATGATTTTTTGTTTAAGTATTTTAAATTGTTTGAGGTCAAGAAGATTGGACATTTTCACAATTCCCCTAAAAACCCCATATTTCAGGTTTTCAACCAACATTTTTTTTAACCTTCAGGGAAAATCCTAGACAAAGTATCTGCAGCTAAAAATCAAACAGTAAAAAAAAAAAAAAAAATGTGCGTTTGAATTTTATCTGAAATTTCTCATTTATTCTGAAGTATAAAAAACTGAGAAATCAAGCAAAAACGTCGTGATTTAATCAATAAAAAGGGGAAAATAAAGCATTGTAAAAAAAAAAAAAAAAAAAAAATTTTTTAATAACAAGTCATATAATAAAGAATAAAACAGAAAATAATCCTCCCCAAAACACTGAAAGTGGGAAACAGTAATTATAGTACAATTACAACTTATTTCATATAAAACTGAGAAAAGAAAATTTATTAAACTTTAATAAATTTATTAAAATTTAATAAATTTTCTTTAATAATTAAAGACAATTTTTCAGGGACTTAAAGTTTATCGCAAAGTTTAACTTTAAAATATAGAACAATTTACATTACAACCTTCCTTTATTTTTAATAAAAATTTAACGTTTTTAATCATTAAAAAAATTAATTTCTTTTTTAGGTTTGTTCAACATTTTTTTCTGGAATTGTCATCAACGGTCAACTTTTGATGTAAATGCATTACGTTTTGCATGCATGTTTTGACGTTCGAAAACAAAAGAAATTGAAACGCAAAATAAAAACAAATACATTAAAAAAATAATTTAACGTACTTTAACTTTTTAATCCTTGTGTAATTTTGGGTTCTGTTTATTAACAGAAGGTTGTATAAATTTTTCTATATTTTACTTTTATTAGAAAAGATTCACGTATGTGTTGTTGAACAAACCTAAACAAAACAGAAAAAGAAAAATCACACCTTGATGTTACTAAAAATTAATTAAATAAATTTTATTTCTATCTGAAGCATATACAAATAAATGTGTGATGTCAATTAGTGACCAACAAAACAATATGAGGTCATGCAAAAAAAAAAAAAAAAAAAAAAAAAAGGAAAGAAAGAAAAGGAAAGTGATACAAAAACAAGGTACGTTTCTTACTTAAAATTCGGTAGTAGATTCACTGAGGCTATTATTAAATATTAATATTTAATATTTTATTTGTAGCTTGTAAGAAAAACATTTGTTGAGTGTAAAATGAATAAGGAAAAACTTAATATGGAATCTTTTACAATACGTCAATAAAAATGTTAAACAGAAACTTCATTTTTTAGTCTACGCTTCTTATTTTTTTAATGTAATAAATAAAAACAAAAATATGCAACTATTTTAAAATTAAATTCAAAATTTCTAACAAAAATTATTTATAATTAAATAAAAAAAACTCGTAAAATTTCTAGTGTTGGAGATAATTTATTAAGTACATTAAGTGAAGAAAAATTAGAAAAACTATCCCTGCATTAAAAATTCATAATGAAACACGGTCAGTATTAAAATTTAATTGTTTTCAAACTGTACTACACAGTACTTAGTACACTTATACACTGTATTTAGAAGGAAATTGTCGTAATGTTCATTTCATTGTAATGACAGAACTAGAAAATAAATAGAGAAATTAATTTCATTCAGTTCATTTCTTAAATTTAATTTCAATTAAATTACATAATTTGGTATTTTTGTAACTTGTCGGATATCTGTTGCCACTTTTTATTGGTGGCCTTAGATGTGGTTTTTAAAATGTTTATATATTTTCAAACTGCTAAAAATGAATCTTTATAATTTGTATGTGAAAAAGTTAGAAAATTAATTTAAAGTGGCAACAGATAACCCACAAGTATCCATAATTTTTTTCTAAAAATAAAGAAAAGCAAAAGTAATGAACAACATTTAACTAATTATCTACATTTTAAATTTTACAAATGGGCATTTGATTTTTAAACAATATATTACAGAGGTTAGTTAATTTCAAAAATTCATGTGACATGGCAATAAAATTTGCAACATTAAAAAGAAAAAAAAAGATATACAGGAACCCACGTTTTAAAATAACATCATTTTAAACTAAACAGTAAAAAAAAAAAAAAAAAGAAAAAAGTGAAGCAGAATTTTTTTTCGGGAACTTACAAATATGGATACAGCAGTTTTTGTTTATTTCATTTTAAAATGAAAACTTGTATTGAATGTTTTTATGGTTCTCCAATTTGTTGTGACATTTTTAAAGAGATAAAGTCAATTTTGGAAAAGATAACCCTGCAAACAGTTTTATTTATTCCAAAAAGTAAATTTAATTTGATTAATGGACTTGATAATATAAACCCTTATTAACAACCCTATCAACATCATTCATAAGACATTTTAAATTTTCATCAACAAACCAATGTCCCCACTTCTTGGCACGTTTTATTTTCTTTTCGTTACCAATAACCCAATTATTATTGATAATAACAGGCCTTTTAAGTTGTTTATTTTTTATATTTGTATACCATTTTCCATCTGGGTAAAAATCCCAAGGAAGGACATGATATTTTATATTGGCATAACGATTTTGAATGAGTTGCATGAAAAATATTTGATCATTCTTGGATTCTGAAACATGCTTTTTAGGATCTTTTTGCTTAATTTCTTTTCCCAAAATTCTCATTTTTTCAGTTAGTTTTTTCCATAGTTTCTTCGTGGCAGTAGTTGGTTTCATGTATATAAAACCCCCGGCAATTGCACTTGGCATTTGTGCAATGCAAGTAACAATTATATCATTGGTCATTGCCCGTCTTCTGCAATCATTAATCGGGTTTGATATCCAAAGGCAATCCACTTCAAAAAGAAGAATTTCAATATTATTTATTAAAAGGGAGTTTAGAATTTCTGTACGTTTTACCATGAGTTTAACATAACCAACTTTACTGTAGGCTTGATTGTCATTCAAAGCAGTCTCTTCAGGTAATGATACAACATTCACACGTGGCCAATCCTTATTTAATCTTATTTTAGACTGCCCATCAGTGGTTATAAATAAAATTTGTTCATGAATGTTCATATAGATTGTATTACACAACCAGCTATACACAAATGGTAGATATGCATTGTTGATTAGTGTAACGAGAACTGGTTGTCTCTTTGCCATAATATTTTTAGCAATTATAACAGATTCATTGACGGCATGCCAAAAATCGAGAGGTAGTTCCTTTTGCTTTGGTATAACTGCTCCATGGTGGGAATTTTTTGAGTGTGAAATCTTGGCTTCTTTTGGTACTGATGCCATTGTCAAGGTACTTTTTTGTGAGTGAATAATCGCCCACAAACTTAAGAAAACCATAATTGAAATTAAAAATAACAAAATAAAATGACGTTTCAAACGAATTAACATTGTGATACCAACAGCCATTGACATTTGCAAACTTAAAGTCTGAGATTGTGGTATTCAATTCTTTAATGAGCGCACCGAATTGTAGTTATTTGCAACAATAAAGGTATGTCTGGCTCCTACATAAAGTACAAATTCAAGTATTTATAACTTATGATTCATAAATGGAAATGTCGAATATTTAAAATAAAATTTGGAAACCCAAATTAACCAAAAATAGGGAATATAGCTTTTAAAAATTGTTTTAGTTAACAAAACTAAGAGAACGGGTTTATCTACACTTTATAAATTGATATATTTAAAGCGGCCAAAGTAAATCTGATAAAAAAAAGGAAAAATGATAGAAAATTATATTTTTAAAAACTACATTAAATAAATATTAATACTAGACAATCAATTTATCATTAAGAGTGGGGAGCTAATGTGTTTACAAACGAACAATTTCTTTTAAATTTACTATTTATGGTTTACTTTAGTGAAAAAAAAAGAAGAAAAGTCAAACTACACAAAAAACACAATTTCGTAATAAATTGTAAACACGATTTTGTTTTGAAATAGGAATATAGAAAATTAATTCCGTTATTTTGTTTGAAACTTGAAATTGTTCTATTTTGGCAATATATAAAAATAATGAAATGTGTAGAGTGAGAATGAAATTCTCATACACATCAGTTCAAGAAGTCAAAATGAAAATTAATTATACGCACTATGATGGCAGACAAGGAAACAACAATTCGAGATCTTTACGACTACGGCAGTTTCAGGTGTACACATATATGTATAAAATGGAAAGGCTTACGATGACTTTATCTGCATGAAAAGAAAAGAAGTGTGTCTATACGAATATACAACGAGAAGTTAGGAGTGCTCGTTTGAAAACACCGAATCTTTTTTTCTTTACATTTCCTTGGTAATTTTCTTTGCGTGTTAGCGTTAAGTGTAACATTTCAATGTCCATTGTTCAGTGAATAATGTTGCTTCTGCTGGTCACATTAGAATGTTTATCAAGCAAAGATTTTTTTTTTCTGATGTACAATGAAGTGAAAAAAAAAAAAAACAACTGTCACAAAAAACCATTCACAACGGTATGAACATAATTTTTGGACAGTGCTTACAATCAGCGGCCGACAGAGACCACGTGACTTCATTGAACCAATTATGCTTATGACGACAGAAGCGGCGGCGGCGACGACGACAACAATTAGTGCAGAACGAAGAAGGAAAAGACCTGCAAGCAACAAATGAATTATTACAGTTACACAATTTAAAAGTCACTATTTAAATATTTTACGTTTATGGTGCATTTTTATACCTTTACATAAAATTATTTAATTTTTTTTTTATTCATTTCTTTGATTTTGTGTATATTTAGAACCGTAACTTTCTTTTTTTGAAAAAAATGTTACAAAATAAATAAATAATTTAATTAATAATTATTTATTTAATTATTTAATGCCTTTACTAGTTATTATAATTAGTAGACGCATTTTAAATAATTTAAACGGCTTTGTAATTAAATTTTTGTTTCATCTGAAAGATAATAGCGAATAGCCTAAAGCTACTAATTCCATAAAAAAAAAAACTTACCCATGTAAATAATTTTTTTACACGTTTTTTGGAACATTAGCACGGTCACTCATTTTATTGAATTTCCATACAGACAAAAAAATAAAAATCTCTTAAAATCCAATATTTTTCCTAGATATTTGTCTAAAAGTAAATTAGTAAATTTAAGGATTAAATAATTGATTTTGTAAAAAAAGTAATGCTTAATTTTTGTTTAAAAACATAGCGAAAATTAGTTACTTAGTTTCTGTTTAGTTTACTTATCAATGTCATAGGTCAACAATCGTAGTCTTCTACTGTCACTCCTGATTATAAAAAGTCCGTGAAAATTTTAAAAAAATATTTTGACAAG
Source organism: Acanthosepion pharaonis (assembly GCA_903632075.3). Taxonomy (NCBI): domain Eukaryota; kingdom Metazoa; phylum Mollusca; class Cephalopoda; order Sepiida; family Sepiidae; genus Acanthosepion; species Acanthosepion pharaonis. The sequence continues at coordinate 774,488 of CAHIKZ030000551.1, forward strand.
CTAGGGAGGACTAGTAGTACAATTAAAAAAATTGTATTGTTTATATTTCAAAATAAATTATCTTTAACCTTATATAACCAGTAGAATATATGCTTTCATGAAACTTTGAATAATTTTATTTTTTATACTACATACATTTGAAGTTTTTAAAAAAAAATTAATTAAAAACTAGTTAAATGATACTTTTAAATTTAATTCATTACTTTTAAAAAATGATTTTCTAATCTGTTTGATGTTATAAAATATTTACTTGTATCCAATGAGGCCTTTTTAAATAATTCTAATTTTAGCATTTATTAAACTAAAGTAAGTGCTATAATAAAAGGAATAAAATTGATATAGCTTTATGAAATTGATATAATTAATTGATTGTAGTCACAGAATTATTATCTCCTTTTTGAACTTATGTACAAAAAATAATCTAACAGTTGTAAAAATAAATATAATTCTTTTAAAAAAGGTTCACACTTGAAAATTCTATTAAACTTTTCTTATACTTCAAAAATGTCTTTATTTAATAAAGAATTCATAAATTGAATTGAAAACTTACAAGCAAATTTATTAAAAGTTTAATTTTTTCTGTCAAATCTGGAAGATAATAAATGCATTTTATTGTAGTGTACAAGCAGCAAATCTCACAAAACATTATTTTTTGAGTGTTAATGAATTATTTTTGTTAAGGTTCAGGACAAATTTGCAGTATATTCACACTTGATATTGCATAACTTTTTTAATGAAATAATATCTTTAGGGGTTTTGATTTATAAAAGATTTTGTGAACATCACCTCAAATTAAAAAGTACATAGGAGATATTGAAAAGATGGAATGAAACTGACCTCACAAAATATTTCCTCACAGTTTTCTAATAAAATAACTGATTCATTCTGTTTACTATCAATTCATTAATTAATTATTGAAAATTCTGTTTAAATTGAACAATTCTCTGATTTTTGGCAATTTTTTAAAACAGGTTAGTGTTTTTTTGCTTACATTTTAGAAAAAATGCATCCATTTTGGTAATACCTAGATTACCTAGTTTTAATAATTGATAATAAGTTTCATTCTCTCTGTTGAGTGATATTTTAACAGGTTTTATGATTATTTGTAAACTTTAATTAATGTAGTGTCTAACAAATATTTTTCAGTTATGATTTACTTATAAATTGCCAATTGTTAAAAATTTGTGTGGCTTAAGCAGAGAGATTCAGAGTTGACAAATAAATCACACACAAGCAGATGCACAACTTTGATGTGCACCATAAATCACAACAATCAAAATAAAGTAATGTTTTTTAGTTATTCTAAGTAGGATTACTAACTTTCTAAAACAAAAAAAGGGAGACAAGGAGTTCCTAACCAGGAGACTGTGGACACTGGACAAATTCCCAATTTTCTTATGAGTTTATATAAAATATCAGAGGACTAACATGACTAAAAATAAAATGAATGAAAATAATAAAAAATAAAAATGAATAAAACATTGAAGATTATAATTGTTTTAATAATATTTAAATGATAATGATGTGTTTGGTGTAAGAAGGACAAAGTAGGAAATCCTGAAAGTGTTAATTTCATCATGCAAAGCTGACATAACACAGCCATTATATCAAAGAAAGGGAAAAGCCTAATGGCCCATTCTGACCGATTATTACCTAGAATTGAAGAGGAAGACATTGTGATGGAAGAAGATTTTTGACAGAGAAAAAAGATGAATTCTTCAGATCAGGAGAATACAACAGAAGATGAGTTTATAGATGATAGTGGAAGTGACTCAGACAGGGAAGATGAAACCAAGATCTCCATTAAAAAGAAAAGGACATAAACCTCAAGGAGGAGAGGAAGAAAAAGGCTCTAGGAGAAGTTTGAGAACAACCAAAGGCATTAAACCTCTTCAGTTCAAGGAGGTGTAGTGGATTAGTAAACAGGATTGTACCTCCTATTTGCATATGTTAAGTACAAAAGATATAAAGTGTTAGTAAACTAAGAGACAGGCAAGAAGTTGACTACTGATCATGTGTTGTAGAACAACACAACACAACACAACACAACACAACACAACAATGTGAAATATTCAAAAAGGAGTAATGTTAAACATCCAAAAAAATATGTAAAGATGGAATATGTGAAAAACAGTTGAATGTTGAAATTTTTTCATTTTTGTACTGACATTTTCTTCTTTTTGTATTATCAAAATATAAGTGAAAAATTTAAGGAAAAGAATTATCTAGAAGAATTATTGAGTCAGCTATGATATCAAAATTCAATTTGATTGATTAAAAAATAGGTTTTTATCACCTTTTCTAGCTAAAATAATACTTAAAGAAAATAATATTAAAATAGATACTGGTTAAACATCTAAATGAAATTTTAATTAAATTCTAAAATTTCCTTAACTCTTAAATATGTCATTATAAATTATACTTTTATTTATAAGTATTCACTATTTTCTTTAGCTGGCTGCACTTCATTTTCTCACCATAATTTTTTTTCATTTCTATTATTCGTATCTATTCTACATATCCTCATAGCATACACTTCTTAATTCCTCCTTCTGCTTCCCTTACAACAATCTCACTCAGTACTCTCAAGCCTTTTATTGAGTGAACTAAAGTAAAAAAAAAAAACAATTAACCACCAAAATTTGAACCATGACTTGTTAGACATTAGACCTCATTGCATGTTATGAATCCTCCAGGATCTAATTAGTTATGTCATGATTCTAGATGAATTCCTGTGCCAGGCATCCTAGGGTTAACAGGGCCACCCTGGTGGGTCTTCTGTTTCAATATCTTATGGAAACTAAAGAACACCGAATGTAGATATGATTTAAGCCAGTATCATTTGTCAGTTCCTACAGACAATTCTAACAAGATGTCATTGATCACAATAATTAAGGACCTGTGGTCAGCCACTGCCCTGCCCACAATGGCCAGTAATGGATTTCTTCAAATACTAGCAGTAGAGCCCGGCGTTGCCCGGTGATGTAACAGTAAGAAATAGATCAAGTATCAACTATCATAAAGACTGAAAAATAAAATTGACAAAGATTATTGTTTAAGGTTGACGGACATGCATGTCCTAATTAGTTTTTTTTGTTTTGATTTTTTTTTTTTTTTGCAAATTGGTCAAACCCAAACTCAAACAAAAACATTGTTTTCAATTGTTATGAGTCTACCGATTGAATAGAATTTTATTATAAATGATTGCCTTGTAAATGGAATTTTTAAAGCATTCTGAATGTAAAAATAAAGAAAAAAGTGTGCGAGACAATAAGAAACACTACCTGCCAAAAAAAAAGTGAAGTTTTGTTGAAATTGATTGAAAAATGTAGGAAATCCAATCCCATATATAAATGAACACACACACACACAACCTGGGTTTTATAATAAGTATAACTCTATATGAGTTGTCCCACTTTCATTCTCGTGATGCCTCTTAATCGTGTTTCAAATTGATTTTGTGCAAAAACAATTGTGTTTTTCCAATTTTTGGCACTGTCAGAACCACTGCAAGGTAATTTTACGTAGTCCTGTGAAGTTTTGTTGAAATCGGTTGAAAAATGTAGGAAATCCAATCCAATATATAAACGTACAGACACACGCACACACACAATCTGCGTTTTATAATAAGTAAGATTCCTGATGCCAAATGTCCCCACAATTTCTTAAATGTAATTTCCTATCTATTTCACACCTACTATTATGTCCTGTTTGAATTTGGATAATTCATGTGAATTTGCTTTGAGGAACCTAATCAGTGTTCACACTGACTTACCAGATATTATTTTAATAATTTCATCCCAAACAAGATAATAATGCAACAAAGATGCAATAGTTTTAAATTCAGTCTCCTACAAGAGATAACTTTTTGATAATGCAACAAAGAATCAAGGCGTTACTGAGAGTGAAAGAGAATGAAAGAACTTAGTGAGGAAAAAAGGCAATAAAAAATAGCAGGAAAGCAAGAAATTGAAAGAGAATTCAACAGGTGAGAAAAAAAAACTATTAGAATAGAGCATATGCTTACATCTAGTTATTTCAACAGCAAAATGATAATTTCCAATCAAAATATCACATCATGTACTATCACAGGTGCACCTGGATCAATATGTCTACACACACTGTTAATATTAGTGTCCAAGCATTGGCACAGTGCAAACTGACATAAGGATTTAGGTGCTTGTCTGTACATAGGATGTCATTTCTGTCATTTCCTGTAAATGTCTCACAAGATTTATCAAGAATTTCTTATTATCATATTATTATTGTAAAATATTATTTCTCAAGATGTATAAACCTCATTAATAGTAGTAAATATATTAAATTTGAAATTAATTTCTCATACATTTGTTCAGTCTTCACAAAATTTAGTAAGAAAATAAATGTACAAATAAAATGTTCATATATGATTGTTATTTATATCGTCTCTGTGAGACCCAAACAACTGTGATGTGGCCCACTTTACACACAGCCAACAATAATGCGTCCATCTATGAAAAACATTTGCCTACCCCTAATCTTCAGCATAATATCTAATCTTTGTTCTGTTTTATTTATCTTACTATAAATGTACTTAGTTGTACTAATCCTATGAGAAGTCATAACTAACTTACATGAAACATTAATTACATCAATAAATTCCCGATTAGGTATATTTCTTGAATTGTTGAAATTCAGGTAAGGATACAAAATAATTGATATAATAATTGTATGTATAATGATTTAATGGTTGTTTTAAAGAAGACTCAAAATAGTTGTAATATGGACATGTCTTATTCAGAGACATCAAAAATGTTTGTAAAAAAATTGAGGGTCAAGGAAAAAATGTATTTGATTGAAGGCTATGTTCAATCATCACATTGACCATCTGAAAGTGTACTTGTAACATACAACTGAGGTTCAGTGCCACAATATAATAGGTTGTAGGGCTAATTTAGATTTTATTTCTTTTTTAATCATTTCACACCAAGTAAGGCAATAAAGCCACTAAGGTGCAAGGAATTACTGAGTTTTAGAGAATATGAGAAAAAATACTATTAAGGAAAGAGAACGATAAAAGAACATGCATTAAGAATATTAGGAGATAAAGATTGACATTACATATAAATTTTTGAAGATCAAAGTTGACTGAGAAGCAAGAACCCAAAAGAGAGTTGCAAAAGTGAGATGTGTGAGTGAAGAAACTATTAGCATAGAACATATGGATACATCTAGCCATTTCAGATGTAAATGGATGGGATCTTGCTACCAATCTAGTACTACTAAATGTTAAATGTATCACTTTGCATGCAGGGCTAAGTTAAGTGTTAAATTTTAAAGATTCCTGATTCTATATTTAATTAAATATGACTATCTGCAGGCATGGTACCACAAAATAAAAGGTTGAGAGGTTAAATCAAATGTTAAAAGTGAGCTAGGCCAGAGGTGTGGTTAGTAAGATATTAAATTTTAAAGATTCCTGATTCTATATTTTGTTAAATATGACTATCTGCAGGCATGGTACCACAAAATAAAAGGGTTGAGGAGCTAAATCAAATGTTAAAAGTGAGCTGGGTCAAAAGTGTGGTTAGTTTGATGTTAAATTATGAAGATTCCTGATGATATATTTTTTTAAATATCAATATCTGCAGGCATAGTACCACAAAATAAAAGGTTGAGGAGCTAAATCAAATGTTAAAAGTGAGCTGGGCCAGAGATATGGAGAGTTAGATGTTAAATTATAAAGATTCCTGATTCTATATTTTGTTAAATATGACTATCAGCAAGCATAGTACCACAAAATAAAATGTGGAGCAACTAAATCAAATGTTAAATGTGAGCTTGGCCAGAGGTGTGGTTAGTTAAATGTTAAATTTTAAAGATTCCTGATTCTTATTTTGTTAAATATGACTATCTGCAGGCATGGTACCACAAAATCAAATGTTAAAAAGGTTGAGATTAGGGTTAGTTAAATTCAAATGTTAAAACGAGTTGGGCCAGATGTTAAGGGGGTTAAATGAGCTTTTAAATGGGGTTAGTTAGATGTTAAAATTAAAAGATTGCTTATTCTATATTTTGTTAAAATTATTCCTGTACCACAAAATAAGAGGTTTAAATATTTTGTTAAATATGACTATCTATATTTTCATGGTACCACTAAAATAAAATGTTAAGGGGCTGAATCAAATGTTAAATGTGAGAAACTGAATCAAATGTTAAAAAAGAGGCCAGAGGGGTTATTTAGATGTTAAATTTTAAAGATTGCTTATTCTATATTTTGTTAAATATTACTATCTGTTTGGTACCACAAAATAAAATGTCATGGTACCACAAATGTTAAAAAGTTGGGCAAAAGAGGTTGAGAAACTAAATCAAATGTTAAAATGAGCTGGGCTAGATGTGGGGTTATTTAGATGTTAAATTTTAAAAATTGCTTATTCTATATTTTGTTAAATATTACTATCTGTAGGCATGGTACCACAAAATAAAATGTCGAGTGCCTAAATCAAATGTTAAAAAGTGAGTTGGGCAAAATGTGGTGTTGAGAAACTGAATCAAATGTTAAAAGTGAGCTGGGCCAGAGGTATGGTTATTTAGATGTTAAATTATAAAAATTCCTTATTCTATATTTTGTTAAATATTACTATCTGTAGGCATGGTACAAAATAAAATGTCGAGTGCCTAAATAAAATGTTAAAAGTGAGTTGGGCAAAAATCAAATGTTCAAAAAAGTGAGTTGGGCCAAATGGTTATTTAGATGTTAAATTATAAAAATTCCTTATTCTATATTTTGTTAAATATTACTATCTGTAGGCATGGTAACAAAATAAAATGAAAGTGCCTAAATCAAATGTTCAAATGTTAAAAAAACTGAATCAAATGTTAAAAGTGAGCTGGGCCAGAGGTATGGTTATTTAGATGTTAAATTATAAAAATTCTTTTTATTCTATATTTTGTTAAATATTACTATCTGTAGGCAAAATGGTTACCACAAAATCAAAAAATGAGAGTGCCTAAATCAAATGTTAAAAAAGTAAATATTACTATCTGTGCATGGTACCACAAAATAAAATGTCGAGTGCCTAAATCAAATGTTAAAAGTGAGTTGCAAAATTGAGAAACTGAATCAAATGTTAAAAGTGAGCTGGGCCAGAGGTATGGTTATTTAGATGTTAAATTAAAAATTCCTTATTCTATATTTTGTTAAAATTACTATCTGTAGGCATTGTACCCAAAATAAAATGTCGAGTGCCTAAATCAAATGTTAAAAGTGAGTTGGGCAAAATGTGGTGTTGAGAAATTGAATCAAATGTTAAATGAGCTGGGACAGAGGTATGGTTATTTAGATGTTAAATTATAAAATTCCTTATTCTATATTTTGTTAAATATTACTATCTGTAGGCATGGTACCACAAAATAAAATGTCGAGTGCCTAAATCAAATGTTAAAAGTGAGTTGGGCAAAATGTGGTGTTGAGAAACTGAATCAAATGTTAAAAGTGAGCTGGGCCAGAGGTATGGTTATTTAGATGTTAAATTATAAAAATTCTTAATAATTACTATCTGTAGGCATGGTACCACAAAATAAAATGTCGAGTGCCTAAATCAAATGTTAAAAGTGAGTTGGGCAAAATTTTGAATTAAATGTTAAAAGTGAGCTATCAGAGGTATGGTTATTTAGATGTTAAATTATAAAATTCCTTATTCTATATTTTGTTAAATACCACAAGCATAGTACCACAAAATAAAATCAAATGTTAAATGAGAGCTTGCCAGAGGTGGGGTTATTTAGATGTTAAATTATAAAAAATCTTAAATTTTTGTTAAATATTACTATCTGTAGGTATGGTACCACAAAATAAAATGTCGAGTGCCTAAATCAAATGTTAAAAGTGAGTGTTGAGAAACTGAATCAAATGTTAAAAAGTGAGCTGGGCCAGAGGTATGGTTATTTAGATGTTAAATTATAAAAATTCCTTATTCTATATTTTGTTAAATATTACTATCTGTAGGCATTGTACCACAAAATAAAATGTCGAGTGCCTAAATCAAATGTTAAAAAAGTTGGGCAAAATGAGTTGGTTATTTAGCTTATTCTATATTTTGTTAAATATTACTAAATGGTACCACAAAATAAAATGTCGAGTGCCTAAATCAAATGTTAAAAAGTGAGTTGGGTGGTGTTGAGAAACTGAATCAAATGTTAAAAAGTGAGCTGGGCCAGAGGTATGGTTATTTAGATAATTTTTGTTAAATATTAATCTGTAGGCATGGTACCACAAAATAAAATGTCGAGTGCCTAAATCAAATGTTAAAAGTGAGTTGGGCAAAAATGTGGTGTTGAGAAACTGAATCAAATGTTAAAAGTGAGCTGGGCCAGAGGTATGGTTATTTAGATGTTAAATTATAAAAATTCCTTATTCTATATTTTGTTAAATATGACTATCAGCAAGCATAGTACCACAAAATAAAATGTTGATGGGCTAAATCAAATGTTAAATGAGAGCTTGGCCAGAGGTGGGGTTATTTAGATGTTAAATTATAAAAATTCCTTATTCTATATTTTGTATCTGTAGGCATGGTACCAAAATAAAATGAGTGCCTAAATCAAATGTTAAAAAGTGAGTTGGGCAAAATGTGGTGTTGAGAAAAAGAGGTATGGTTATTTAGATGTTAAATTATAAAAATTCCTTATTCTATATTTTGTTAAATATTACTATCTGTAGGCATGGTACCACAAAATAAAATGTCGAGTGCCTAAATCAAATGTTAAAAGTGAGTTGGGCAAAATGTGGTGTTGAGAAACTGAATCAAATGTTAAAAGTGAGCTGGGCCAGAGGTATGGTTATTTAGATGTTAAATTATAAAAATTCCTTATTCTATATTTTGTTAAATATTACTATCTGTAGGCATGGCAAAATGGTACCTAAACAAAATAAAATGTTCAAAATGTGGAGTGAGCCTAAATCAAATGTTAAAAGTGAAAGAGGTATGGTTATTTAGATGTTAAATTATAAAATTCCTTATTCTATATTTTGTTAAAAATTACTATCTGAGGCATGGTACCCAAAATAAAATGTCGAGTGCCTAAATCAAATGTTAAAAGTGAGTTGGGCAAAATGTGGTGTTGAGAAACTGAATCAAATGTTAAAAGTGAGCTGGGCCAGAGGTATGGTTATTTAGATGTTTTATAAAAATTCCTTATTCTATATTATGTTAAATATTACTATCTGTAGGCATGGTACCACAAAATAAAAAGTGCCTAAATCAAATGTTAAAAAAGTGAGTTGGGCAAAATGTGGTGTTGAGAAACTGAATCAAATGTTAAAAGTGAGCTGGGCCAGAGGTATGGTTATTTAGATGTTAAATTATAAAAATTCCTTATTCTATATTTTGTTAAATATTACTATCTGTAGGCATGGTACCACAAAATAAAATGTCGAGTGCCTAAATCAAATGTTAAAAGTGAGTTGGGCAAAATGTGGTGTTGAGAAACTGAATCAAATGTTAAAAGTGAGCTGGGCCAGAGGTATGGTTATTTAGATGTTAAATTATAAAATTCCTTATTCTATATTTTGTTAAATATTACTATCTGTAGGCATGGTACCACAAAATAAAATGTTGATGCCTAAATCAAATGTTTGAGAGTTGGCCAAAGTTATTTAGAGTTAAATTATAAAAATTCTATAAAATATTACTATCTGTAGGCAAGAGGTTGGTAAAATGTCGAGTGCCTAAATCAAATGTTAAAAGTGAAAATGTGTTATTGAGAAACTGAATCAAATGTTAAAAATTGGGCCAGAGGTATGGTTATTTAGATGTTAAATTATAAAAATTCCTTATTCTATATTTTGTTAAATATTAAGGCATGGTACCAACAAAATAAAATGTTGATGGGCTAAATCAAATGTTAAATGAGAAGGTGGGGTTATTTAGATGTTAAATTATAAAAATTCTTTATTCTATATTTTGTTAAATATTACTATCTGTAGGCATGGTACCACAAAATAAAAGTGCCTAAATCAAATGTTAAAAGTGAGTTGGGCAAAATGTGGTGTTGAGAAACTGAATCAAATGTTAAAAAGTGAGCTGGGCCAGAGGTATGGTTATTTAGATGTTAAAAAATTCTATATTTAAAAATTCTATCTTATTCTAAAATATTTTGTTAAATATTACTATCTGTAGGCATGGTACAAAATAAAAAATAAAATGTCGATTTAGATGTTAAATTATAAAATTTTTTATTCTATATTTTGTGCCAAAATCAAATGTTAAAAAATGTTAAAAGTGAGTTGGGCAAAATGTGGTGTTGAGAAACTGAATCAAATGTTAAAAGTGAGCTGGGCCAGAGGTATGGTTATTTAGATGTTAAATTATAAAAATTCCTTATTCTATATTTTGTTAAATATTACTATCTGTAGGCATGGTACCACAAAATAAAATGGTACCTAAATCAAATGTTAAAAAAAGTTGGGCAAAATGATGAGAAACTGAATCAAATGTTAAAAGTGAGCTGGGCCAGAATGGTTATTTAGATGTTAAATTATAAAAAATTCCTTATTCTATATTTTGTTAAATATTACTATCTGAGGCATGGTACCACAAAATAAAATGTCGAGTGCCTAAATCAAATGTTAAAAGTGAGTTGGGCAAAATGTGGTGTTGAGAAACTGAATCAAATGTTAAAAGTGAGCTGGGCCAGAGGTATGGTTATTTAGATGTTAAATTATAAAAATTCCTTATTCTATATTTTGTTAAATATTACTATCTGTAGGCATGGTACCACAAAATAAAATGTCGATTGCCTAAATCAAATGTAAAATGTTAAAAGTGGCAAAATGTGGTGTTGAGAAACTGAATCAAATGTTAAAAGTGAGCTGGGCCAGAGGTATGGTTATTTAGATGTTAAATTATAAAAATTCCTTATTCTATATTTTGTTAAATATTACTATCTGTAGGCATGGTACCACAAAATAAAATGTCGAGTGCCTAAATCAAATGTTAAAAGTGAGTTGTGCAAAATGTGGTGTTGAGAAACTGAATCAAATGTTAAAAATGGGCCAGAGGTATGGTTATTTAGATGTTAAATTATAAAAATCTTTATTCTAATTTTGTTAAATAAAAGGCATGGTACCACAAAATAAAATGTTGATGGGCTAAATCAAATGTTAAATGAGAGCTTGGCCAGAGGTGGGGTTATTTAGATGTTAAATTATAAAAATTCCTTATTCTATATTTTGTTAAATATTACTATCTGTAGGCATGGTACCACAAAATAAAATGTCGAGTGCCTAAATCAAATGTTAAAAGTGAGTTGGGCAAAATGTGGTGTTGAGAAACTGAATCAAATGTTAAAAGTGAGCTGGGCCAGAGGTATGGTTATTTAGATGTTAAATTATAAAAATTCCTTATTCTATATTTTGTTAAATATTACTATCTGTAGGCATGGTACCACAAAATAAAATGTCGAGTGCCTAAATCAAATGTTAAAAGTGAGTTGGGGGCAAAATGAATCAAATGTTGAGAAACAGAGGTATGGTTATTTAATGTTAAATTATAAAATTCTTATTCTAAATTACTATCAGCAAGCATAGTACCACAAAATAAAATGTTGATGGGCTAAATCAAATGTTAAATGAGAGCTTGGCCAGAGGTGGGGTTATTTAGATGTTAAATTATAAAAATTCCTTATTCTATATTTTGTTAAATATTACTATCTGTAGGCATGGTACCACAAAATAAAATGTCGAGTGCCTAAATCAAAAGTTTGGTGTTGAGAAACTGAATCAAATGTTAAAAGTTGGGCCAGAGGTATGGTTATTTAGATGTTAAATTATAAAATTCCTTATTCTATATTTTGTTAAATATTACTATCTGTAGGCATGGTACCAAAAATAAAAATAAAAAATGTCGAAAGCCTAAATTTCAAATGTAAAAATTCTGATTTTGTTAAAAATGTGGTGTTACCACAAAGAAACTGTGCCCAAATCAAATGTTAAAAGTGAGCTGGGCAAAGTTAAAAAGGCTGGGCCCAGAGGTACGGTTATTTAGATGTTAAATTATAAAAATTCCTTATTCTTATTCTATTTTTGTTAAATATTACTATCTGTAGGCATGGTACCACAAAATAAAAATGTCGAGTGCCTAAATCAAATGTTAAAAAGTGAGTTGGGCAAAATGTGGTGTTGAGAAACTGAATCAAATGTTAAAAAAGTGAGCTGGGCCAGAGGTATGGTTATTTAGATGTTAAATTATAAAAATTCCTTATTCTATATTTTGTTAAATATTACTATCTGTAGGCATGGTACCACAAAATAAAATGTTGAGTGCCTAAATCAAATGTTAAAAGTGAGCTTGGTGAGTTGAGGATGTTAAATTTTGAAAAATTTTGTATTACTATCAGAGGCATGGTATTTGAAATAAACTGAATCAAATGTTAAAAAAGTGAGTGGGCAAAAATAAAAGTTGATGGCTTCAAATTTAGATGTTAAATTAGATGTTAAATTATAAAAATTCCTTATTCTATATTTTGTTAAATATTACTATCTGTAGGCATGGTACCACAAAATAAAATGTCGAGTGCCTAAATCAAATGTTAAAAGTGAGTTGGGCAAAATGTGGTGTTGAGAAACTGAATCAAATGTTAAAAACTATCTGAGGCATGGCCAAAATAAAATGTTGAGGTCAAATGGTTATTTAGATGTTAAATTATAAAAATTCCTTATTCTATATTTTGTTAAATATTACTATCTGTAGGCATGGTACCACAAAATAAAATGTCGAGTGCCTAAATCAAATGTTAAAAGTGAGTTGGGCAAAATGTGGTGTTGAGAAACTGAATCAAATGTTAAAAAGTGAGCTGGGCCAGAGGTATGGTTATTTAGATGTTAAATTATAAAAATTCCTTATTCTATATTTTGTTAAATATTACTATCTGTAGGCATGGTACCACAAAATAAAATGTTGATGGGCTAAATCAAATGTTAAAAGTGAGTTGGGCAAAATGTGGTGTTGAGGAATCAAATTTAAAAGATGTTAAATTGTTAAAAAAAAATTTTTATTCTATATTTTGTTAAATATTACTATCTGTAGGCATGGTACCACAAAATAAAATGTCAGTGCCTAAATCAAATGTTAAAAGTGAGTTGGGCAAAATGTGGTGTTGAGAAACTGAATCAAATGTTAAAAGTGAGCTGGGCCAGAGGTATGGTTATTTAGATGTTAAATTATAAAAATTCCTTATTCTATATTTTGTTAAATATTACTATCTGTAGGCATGGTACCACAAAATAAAATGTCGAGTGCCTAAATCAAATGTTAAAAGTGAGTTGGGCAAAATGTGGTGTTGAGAAACTGAATCAAATGTTAAAAGTGAGCTGGGCCAGAGGTATGGTTATTTAGATGTTAAATTATAAAAATTCCTTATTCTATATTTTGTTAAATATTACTATCTGTAGGCATGGTACCACAAAATAAAATGTCGAGTGCCTAAATCAAATGTTAAAAAAGTTGAGTTGAATCAAATGTTAAAAGTGAAAAATGGTGTTGATGTTAAACTAAAATCAAATGTTAAATATGAGCTGGGCCAGAGGTATGGTTATTTAGATGTTAAATTATAAAAATTCCTTATTCTATATTTTCTTAAATATTAAATATTATCTGTAGGCATGGTACCACAAAATAAAATGTCGAGTGCCTAAATCAAATGTTAAAAGTGAGTTGGGCAAAATGTGGTGTTGAGAAACTGAATCAAATGTTAAAAGTGAGCTGGGCCAGAGGTATGGTTATTTAGATGTTAAATTATAAAAATTCCTTATTCTATATTTTGTTAAATATTACTATCTGTAGGCATGGTACCACAAAATAAAATGTTGATGGGCTAAATCAAATGTTAAATCAAATGTTAGAAAAATTTTAAAAGTGCTTATTCTCCTATATTTTGTTGGGCAAAATATTTGGTGTTGAGAAACTGTTGGGCAAAATCAAATGAAACTGAAAAATGTGAGCTGGGCCAGAGGTATGGTTATTTAGATGTTAAATTATAAAAATTCCTTATTCTATATTTTGTTAAATATTACTATCTGTAGGCATGGTACCACAAAATAAAATGTCGAGTGCCTAAATCAAATGTTAAAAGTGAGTTGGGCAAAATGTGGTGTTGAGAAACTGAATCAAATGTTAAAAGTGAGCTGGGCCAGAGGTATGGTTATTTAGATGTTAAATTATAAAATTCCTTATTCTATATTTTGTTAAATATTACTATCTGTAGGCATGGTACCACAAAAATAAAATAGTGCCTAAATCAAATGTTAAAAGTGAGTTGGGCAAAAAATGTGGTGTTGAGAAACTGAATCAAATGTTAAAAGTGAGCTGGGCCAGAGGTATGGTTATTTAGATGTTAAATTATAAAAAATTCCTTATTCTATATTTTGTTAAATATTACTATCTGTAGGCATGGTACCACAAAATAAAATGTAGAGTGCCTAAATCAAATGTTAAAATGTGGTGTTGAGAAACTGAATCAAAAAAGCTGGGCCAGAGGTATGGTTATTTAGATGTTAAATTATAAAAATTGCTTATTCTATATTTTGTTAAATATTACTATCTGTAGGCATGGTACCACAAAATAAAATGTCGAGTGCCTAAATCAAATGTTAAAAGTGAGCAAAATGTGGTGTTGAGAAACTGAATCAAATGTTAAAAGTGAGCTGGGCCAGAGGTATGGTTATTTAGATGTTAAATTATAAAAATTCCTTATTCTATATTTTGTTAAATATTACTATCTGTAGGCATGGTACCACAAAATAAAATGTCGAGTGCCTAAATCAAATGTTAAAAGTGAGTTGGGCAAAATGTGGTGTTGAGAAACTGAATCAAATGTTAAAAGTGAGCTGGGCCAGAGGTATGGTTATTTAGATGCTAAATTATAAAAATTCCTTATTCTATATTTTGTTAAATATGACTATCAGCAAGCATAGTACCACAAAATAAAATGTTGATGGGCTAAATCAAATGTTAAAAGTGAGTTGGGCAAAATGTGGTGTTGAGAAACTGAATCAAATGTTAAAAGTGAGCTGGGCCAGAGGTATGGTTATTTAGATGTTAAATTATAAAAATTCCTTATTCTATATTTTGTTAAATATTACTATCTGTAGGCATGGTACCACAAAATAAAATGTCGAGTGCCTAAATCAAATGTTAAAAGTGAGTTGGGCAAAATGTGGTGTTGAGAAACTGAATCAAATGTTAAAAAGTGAGCTGGGCCAGAGGTATGGTTATTTAGATGTTAAATTATAAAATTCCTTATTCTATATTTTGTTAAATATGACTATCTGTAGGCATGGTACCACAAAATAAAAATGTTGAGGCCTAAATCAAAAATAAAAGTGAGTTTGCAAAATGGTGTTGAGAAACTGAATCAAATGTTAAAAGTGAGCTGGGCCAGAGGTATGGTTATTTAGATGTTAAATTTTAAAATTCCTTATTCTATATTTTGTTAAATATTACTATCTGTAGGCATGGTACCACAAAATAAAATGTTGAGTGCCCAAAAATCAAATGTTAAAAAAGTGAGTTGGGCAAAATGTGGTGTTGAAAACTGAATCAAATGTTAAAAGTGAGCTGGGCCAGAGGTATGGTTATTTAGATGTTAAATTAAAAATTCCTTATTCTATATTTTGTTAAATATGACTATCAGATTCATAGTACCACAAAATAAAATGTTGATGGGCTAAATCAAATGTTAAAAGTGAGTTGGGCAAAATGAGAAACTGAATCAAATGTTAAAAGTGAGCTGGGCCAGATGGTTATTTAGATGTTAAATTATAAAAATTCCTTAATATTTTGTTAAATATTACTATCTGTAGGCATGGTACCACAAAAAATAAAATGTAAATGCCTAAATCAAATGTTAAAAGTGAGTTGGGCAAAATGTGGTGTTGAGAAACTGAATCAAATGTTAAAAGTGTGTGGGCCAGAGGTATGGTTATTTAGATGTTAAATTATAAAAATTCCTTATTCTATATTTTGTTAAATAGAGGTATGGTTACCACAAAATTGTTGATGCTAAATCAAATGTTAAATGAGAGCTTGGCCAGAGGTGGGGTTAGTTAGATGTTAAATTTTAAAGAATTATTCTATATTTTGTTAAATATTACTATCTGTAGGCATGGTACCACAAAATAAAATGTTGAGTGCCCTAAATCAAATGTTAAAAAAGTTGGCAAAATGTGGTGTTGAAAACTGAATCAAATGTTAAAAGTGAGCTGGGCCAGAGGTATGGTTATTTAGATGTTAAATTATAAAAAATTCCTTATACTATATTTTGTCAAATAGGCATGGTACCACAAAATAAAATGTTTGGCTAAAATCAAATGTTAAAAGTGAGATGTTAAACTGAATCAAATGTTAAAAATTCTGGGCCAGATTCTATATTTTGTTAAATTAAATATTATTCTATATTTTGGCATGGTACCACAAAATAAAACAAAATAAAATGTCGAAAGTGCCTAAATCAAATGTTAAAGTGAGTTGGGCAAAATGTGGTGTTGAGAAACTGAATCAAATGTTAAAAGTGAGCTGGGCCAGAGGTATGGTTATTTAGATGTTAAATTATAAAAATTCCTTATTCTATATTTTGTTAAATATTACTATCTGTAGGCATGGTACCACAAAAATAAAATGTCGAGTGCCTAAATCAAATGTTAAAAAGTGAGTTGGGCAAAATGTGGTGTTGAGAAACTGAATCAAATGTTAAAAGTGAGCTGGGCCAGAGGTATGGTTATTTAGATGCTAAATTATAAAATTCCTTATTCTATATTTTGTTAAATATGACTATCTGTACATAGTACCAAACAAAATAAAATGTTGATGGGCTAAATCAAATGTTAAAAGTGAGTTGGGCAAAATGTGGTGTTGAGAAACTGAATCAAATGTTAAAAAGTGAGCTGGGCCAGAGGGTTATTTAGATGTTAAATTATAAAAATTCCTTATTCTATATTTTGTTAAATATTACTATCTGTAGGCATGGTACCACAAAATAAAATGTCGAGTGCCTAAATCAAATGTTAAAAGTGAGTTGTGCAAAATGTGGTGTTGAGAAACTGAATCAAATGTTAAAAGTGAGCTGGGCCAGAGGTATGGTTATTTAGATGTTAAATTATAAAAATTCCTTATTCTATATTTTGTTAAATATGACTATCAGCAAGCATAGTACCACAAAATAAAATGTTGATGGGCTAAATCAAATGTTAAATGAGAGCTTGGCCAGAGGTGGGGTTAGTTAGATGTTAAATTTTAAAGATTGCTTATTCTATATTTTGTTAAATATTACTATCTGTAGGCATGGTACCACAAAATAAAATGTTGAGGGGCTGAATCAAATGTTAAAAGTTAGTTGGGCCAGAGGTGCTGTTAGTTAAATGTTAAATTGTAATGATTCCTGATTCTATATTTTGTTAAATATCAATATCTGCAGGCATGGTACCACAAAATAAAATGTTGAGCGGCTAAATCAAATGTTAAAATTGAGTTGGGCAAAATGTGGTGTTGAGGAATCAAATGTTAAAAGTGAGCTGGGCCAGAGGTATGGTTATTTAGATGTTAAATTAAATGTTGATGGGCCAAATCAAATGTTAAATGTGAGCTTGGCCAGAGGTGGGGTTAGATAGATGTTAAATTTTAAAGATTCCTCATTCTATATTTTGTTAAATATGACTAGCTCCAGGCATGGTACCACAAAATAAAAGGCTGATCAGCTAAATCAAACGTTAAAAGTGAATTGGGCCAGAGATGGGGCTAGTTAAATGTTAAATTGTAATGATTCCTGATTCTATATTTTGTTAAATATGACTATCTGCAAGCATGGTACCACAAAATAAAATGTTGAGCTGCTAAATCAAATGTTAAAAGTGTATTGGGCCAGAGGTGGTGTCAGTTAAATGTTAAATTGTAATGATTCCTGATTCTATATTTTGTTAAATATCAATATCTGCAGGCATGGTGTCGTGTCCACTAAAATATCAAATACAATATTTATAAACCAATCACACTCAAGAAAACACTTACATCTTAAAACATACCAATAAAATCATAGTTTACAAATCAGAATGTTTGTTGCATTAGTCATCATTATTTTTAGGTAGATACCAACCAGATATCATACAGATGTAGTAGAAGACATACCACGTGACTTCTTAGGGCCAATTAGGAATAAATAAATAATTTAATTCTGGAGCCGATATTGTTCGGAAAAAGTGTATAAAAACATATGAAATCTGTTCCCAAAACAATATACACTCAGCTGCTAGCAAGCTACACACACCTCTCGCTGATGACCTTCATGACCTTATAGGATAACCCCACAACCTCATGTCAAAAACAACAGCGTTGACAAACTCCAGACCACAGCATCACCGCCAGCAGTAAGAGACAATTTGTATCTCTCGTATCCATTTTTACTATGAATCACGCATACACATGTTGACTTTTTCATACAAACACACATATCACAACATTTTATTGTTTCTCACACACGTACACAAAGACAGTTTATATTTTATTTCAGAACTTTATTAACCCAAACAAAAGACATTACTTTCCAATCTATTATCAACTGTTTGTATTCCTTTCGTTATATTAAATCAATGTTTATTTGTTGAAACTACGTCGTCTTTTCTACTGAATTTTATTCCTTCAATGAAAAGCGTTTGATTATTCTAAACGGCCAAATTACGAGCGACCCTGTAACAGTATTTTGTTAATGTATTGAATCCCGACCGTCCAAATTTTAACATTCAACGAAAAACCGAGTAGAAGGATTCCTACAATGGTACCACAAAATAGAAGGTTGAGGAGCTGAATCAAACGTTAAAAGTGAGCTGGGCCAGAGGTGTGGTTAGTTAGATGTTAAATTATAAAGATTCCTGATTCTATATTTTGTTAAATATGACTATCAGCAAGCATGGTACCACTAAATAAATGGTTGAGGGGATAAATCAAATGTGAAAAGTGAGTTGGGTCAGATGTGGGGTTAGTTAGATGTTAAATTTTAAAGATTCCTGATTCCATATTTTGTTAAATATGACTATCTGCAGGCATGGCACCACAAAACAAAAAGTTGAGCGGCTAAATCAAATGTTAAAAGTGAATTGGTCCAGAGGTGGGGTTAGTTAAATTGTAATAATTCTTGGTTCTATATTTTGTTAAATATGAATATCCTGAGGCGTGGTACCAAAAAATAAAAGGTTGAGCGGCTAAATGAAATGTTAAATGTGAGTTGGGCCAGATGTGGTGTTAGTTAAATGTTAAATTGTAATGATTCCTGATTCTATATTTTGTTAAATATCAATATCTCCAGCAGGCATGATACCAAAAAATAAAATGTTGAGGAGCTAAATCAATATTTAAAGTGAGCTGGGACAGAGGTATGGTTACTTAGATGTTAAATTATAAAGATTCCTTATTCTATATTTTGTTAAATATGAATATCTGTAGGCATGGTACCACAAAATAAAAGGTTGAGCAGCTAAATGAAATGTTAAAAGTGAGTTGGGCCAGAGGTGGGGTTAGTTGAATGTTAAATTGTAATGATTTTTGATTCTATATTTTGTTAAATATCAATATCTGCAGGCATGGTACCACAAATGAAATGTTGAGGTGCTAAATCAAATGTTAAAAGTGAGCTGGGCCATAGATATGGTTAGTTAGATGTTAAATTATAAAGATTCCTGATTCTATATTTTGTTAAATATGACTATCAGCAAGCATAGTACCACAAAATAAAATGTTGAGGGGCTGAATCAAATGTTAAAAGTGAGTTGGGCCAGAGGTATGGTTACTTAGATGTTAAATTGTAATGATTCCTGATTCTATATTTTGTTAAATATCAATATCTGCAGGCATGGTACCATTAAATGAAAGATTGAGGAGCTAAATCAAATGTTAAAAGTGAGTGGGGACTGAGGTATGGTTAGTTAGATGTTAAATTTTAAAGATACCTGATTCTATATTTTGGTTAATATGCCTAGCTGCAGGCATGGTACCACAAAATAAAAGGTTGAGCGGCTAAATCAAATGTTAAATGTGAGCTTGGCCAGATGTGGGGTTAGTTAAATGTCAAATTGTAATGATTCCTGATTCTATATTTTGTTAAATATCACTATTTGCAGGCATGATACCACAAAATAAAAGGTTGAGGAGCTGAATCAAATGTTAAAAGTGAGCTGAGCCAGTGGTATGTTTAGGTAGATGTTAAATTATAAAGATTCCTGATTCCATATTTTGTTAAATATGACTATCAACAAGCATAGTACCACGAAATAAAATGTTGAGGGGCTAAATGAAATGTTAAATGTGAGCTTGGCCAGATTGTGTGTTAGTTAGATGTCAAATTGTAATGATTCCTGATTCCATATTTTGTTAAATATGAATATCCTGAGGTATGGTACCACAAAATAAAAGGTTGAGGAGCTAAATCAAATGTTAAAGTGAGCTGACCCAGAGGTATGCTTACTTAGATGTTAAATTTTAATGATTCCTGATTCTATATTTTGTTAAATATGACTAGCTGCAGGCATGGTACCACAAAACAAAAAGTTGAGCAGCTAAATCAAATGTTAAAAGTGAATTGGTCCAGAGGTGGGGTTAGTTAAATTGTAATAATTCTTGGTTATATATTTTGTTAAATATCAATATCCTGAGGCGTGGTACCAAAAAATAAAAGGTTGAGCGGCTAAATGAAATGTTAAATGTGAGTTGGGCCAGATGTGGTGTTAGTTAAATGTTAAATTGTAATGATTCCTGATTCTATATTTTGTTAAATATCAATATCTGCAGGCATGGTACCACAAAATAAAATGTTGAGGAGCTAAATCAAATGTTAAAAGTGAGCTGGGCCAGAGGTGGGGTTAGTTACATGTTAAGTTATAAAGATTCTTGATTCTCTAGTTTTTTCATCTGATTCACTTATTAAATAAATATTTTTTTAATCCTGTTTAACTAATGTAAACATTTTTTTGCTTTCATTTGAAATATAAATTCTTTCCTATTTGTTTATACTTATTTTCTGGGAAGAAGTCTAGTATTTTTCACCGTATAAGTCTTTAATTGTTTTTAGAACTTAATGTGTTGAGAAGAAGTAATGGAAAATGATATTTCTTTTAATCATTTCATCCCAAGGAAGGAAATGAAGCCACTATGGTACAAGAGATCACTGAGTGTTAGAGAATATGGGAAAAAACTACTATTTAGGAGGGAGGACAATAAAAGAATACAGAAGATAATGACTGACATTGCATTTAAACTTTTGAAGATCAAAGTTGACTGAGAAGCTAGAAGCCAGAAGAGAGTTCCATAAGCAAGAAGTTCGATAGAAGAAACTGTTAGCATAGGACTTATGGTTTACATCCAGCCATTTCAACTCTAAAATGATGAGACCTTGCCACCAATCTGGTACTGCACTTAAATTCATAAAGTCTAGGTACTAAAGAGAGAAGTTTATCAAAATTTATCATTAATGTATTTATAGAAAAAGTAGAGAAGCTACATTATACCAGTGGGAAAGTGACTGAAGGTGAGATGCCAGGTCAGGACCAATAACATTGCAGATTCGTCTTTGAACTTTATCAAGTATCTCTAAATATAAATCAGGAGTAGCAGACTTGATGTGGCCACAATATTCAAAGCAAGGATGAATGGTAAACTTATAAATATATAAGATAGATTCTGGTGAGAAAAATTGCCTCGCATAATATATTGAATTAGTTTTAGCTGCATACTTAGCAATTGGTTCAATTTACTCTTTCCACTTCATGTCAGCTGAAAATGTTAGTCTGAGAAGGTGCAATGAGTTACTTTCCTGGAGGTTAGCATCAGTTTTCTGATTAATTTTGAAAATTAACAAGAGTCATGATTCTAGACCAATGATAGCTTTCAGCTCAATAGTATTGTCATAGATGGAAGTCCCATTGTCAAATTTAGTCTTCTGCTTAGTTTTTACTTTCAGCAAAAGTTGGGAGACCTGAAGCCCCTGTCTTATAGTGTTTAAGATCTAATTAAAACTTTTCCATTAGTTTTGTATCAATTTAACAGAAATGTTCGAAAAAACTTAAATTTAGAGCACATCCAAAAAGTTTTAGAAACTCATGTTTTAAGAAAGAAATAGGAAAATAAAAATGGACTTTAGACCATTGACACAGCTCAGTTTAATAGCATTGTCATGGATTGAGGCCTAGAAGATAAATTTAGTCTTCGATTTAGTTTTCAGATCCATCAAAAATGATACAGCTCAGCTCAATAGCATTGTCATAGATTGAGGTCAAGAACATAAATTTAGCCTTTTGTTTATTTTTCAGATACAACAAAATGTGAAAGCCATGGATGAATAATTACACTGTATTGCTATTTACATTACTTATATTCAGGCTATTTTCATCATCTTTCTTGTTGTTATCATATTTTCTGCCAGACAGATTCACCCCTGATGAAGGCCGGAGGACACAACAACCGAAATGTTGTGATAAAACAAAGATGAGGACAATAGTCTGAAAGTAAGTAATATAAATAATGATAATTACTCATCTCAGAAATTCAAACAGAATTGTCACTGTATTAACCTTACAAATCAATGGAACTTGTCTTGAAAATCTTCATGGAAAATCCTGAGATCGAACACCAACCACTGGTTCCAGTAGGAAATGGCGTAACTATCTAAATTATGAAATATATTTATGAATTTTATTTGTTACTGATTTTGTTTTTAACATGCAATATTAACTAGGACATATTTTCTTTTTAATTGTGTCTAAAAAAATTGGTAAATTTGGGAATGAGAAAGTTGGTTTTGTTGCATCTCAACTACTCATCAATTATATCTTCAAGCTGTTAATTAAATGGTAGCATTGAGCCATTGGTTAGAAAAAGGTTCCCTATGATATATGATGGTAAGTTGACAGAATTTAGTAGGTGAGAATGTGTTTCTTTGGAGCTCATGTGGAAGAAAAACAAGTGAAAACACAATAATTAATAAGTTTTGAGAAGTGATACAGTTCAGCTCAATAGCATTGTCATAGACTGAGATCAAATGAAAGAATTTAGTCTTCTGTTTGGTTTTCAAATTCAGCAAATGTGAGGGGACTGGAGTCCTCCCAGATCTCCCTATGATACCATGGATGTAGCTTAAACATCAAAAGTGCTGTATTTGTAGAAAAATGCTGCAAGCGTGAAATAATAAAATTCATTTAAGTACCAACAGCGGTATCTTCATATGACAAAAGTTCTGTAGAATATAAATAGTTATTTATTTAGTTGAGAGTTGCCACTCAAAATAATCAGTCAGTGTCTCATTGCCTGTCTGTCTTCTCTCCCCAGGTTTGATTGCCGATATTAACCTAGCAGCCCAAATCAAAGCTCCCCATTGTTTCTATCCTAAAGTAATGTTGTGGATGACTCTCTTTCATTCCCAGGAGGGGGATGGGCATGTTGCTATACCAGTAAAGTTATTTGTTATGTAAAAGACTTTTGTAATTTAACTTCCACATCAAGAAGTTGTCATCATTGCCAATACCAGCAGCAGCTGCAGTAATCCCATAACCAGGTATAGTTGTAGGATCACTATGTAGCTGAACACCCGACCAGCTCCCTTGCTTTGTCTCAGTTGCATACCAATATCTGAATCTCCATGAATGATATTGCAGTCTAATCAATGATTTTGGCAGTCTGTTTTAGCTTCTGTCTGCCTTTTCTTCTTTTTGCATAAGGTTCTACCTTGTAGGGTAGCAGTAGAAACATTGCTAGCTCTTATTATGTGGCCATACCATTTCAACATCAAGATGAAATATAGCTAAATCATATCTTAGCTCTTATAGCCAATTAATATTATTTACTTAATAACTATAATGTAGAAAGTTTGAGAGAATAAGATAATTTATTGTTTGTTATATTGTTTTTGTAGGGCTGACATATGTACACCCAGTGGCTGACCTACATTTTTGGGGGATCCTGAAGCTTGAACAAGTATGAGGGCCTCTTTACAACCAGCAACAATAGATTTGACTGCTAAAATGTAGGCTATGAATAGATTCTAGTGAGCTCAGTGATCCTATACAGTTGGGGAATCGGGCACTGCATGCTACTAAGAAAATTTTGAAATTTGACCAATTACAGGGAAACTTTGAGTCCATATGAATTGACTATTAGAACATATTCTAAAGCCAGCATTAGTTACTTCCAAATCCATTGGCTTATGATTCTACAACTAAAATGACTTTATTTTAATAACAAACACTTAAAAAAAAACATTGGTTTTGTTGAAAAATTCACTCATTAAAAAAAGTTTCTTCAGGAGCTACTCTAGGATTAGAGGTACTAAAGCTTAAATTTCACTAATTTCATAGCAGACACACCATTGTATACACCTATATCAAAAAAGAATACTAAAAGATAATATATAGGTTATTTGTTTATAAGAGTTTGGATCAAAATTGATTTTACTGAGCTAAATGAAAATTTATTCAGACAGTATAAATTTTATTTAAAATAGATTTATAGCTTAACCTGCTTAGTCATTCCATTAAAACTAACTGAATATGTGTTTTATGTAAATTATACATACATTGACGTGTGTGTGGTGTAATGTATAGTAGCTCAGAATGAGAAATTGGAGAGCAGATTCAAATTCCAGCCAAGTTTATTACATTCTCTTATGCAAAAATACCCTTAGGAAAAGTATGAATCCATCTCTTCTTCCCCTAGCTATGGGTTAAATAATAGGACAGACTGGGTTCTATAACATTGGCTGGCAACCATTTTAAAGATGGTGACTTGATAAAATCATCAATTTCCCAGCAAGCCCAGGTCACTCATGGAGATGATTCACCCTGTAAAAATGCGCAATGACTAAAATTCTTCAGTTGTGTGAGTTGCATATTCTGCAACAGGTAAAGAAAGTGTTTAATTTTAATTTTTCTTAAAGAAAGCTGCACAAACTGTTTATTCTGGAGATACTAATTATGTTTTGATAATGTTATATATATATATATGTATATATATATATAATCTTATAATTCTCCTTGTCTCTCTTTTAATTCCTTAATTAGTATGTACATATGTTACAACCTGCCAGCACTGCATGAATAATGGATTATTCTGTTTTGGTCATGGAAAGACAGAAAAGACATATCAGAAATGCTACTTGGTTTCAGTGAAAAAATAAAAGAAAGAAAGGAAGATAGAAAGAAAAATGGCAGTTAGTTTTACTAATTTTAGCCAAGTTAGAGTTGTGAGACAGGAACAGCCACAAAGATGAGAATGATACATGATTTTATCTCAGTCTAAAAGTGTTTCATATTATATGACCAGTAATAACATCTCTGAGACATAGTCTCCAAAGTGGTCATCCACTTAACTGAAAAGGAATAAAAGTACAAATAAATGGGGCCAAGTGACAACAAGTCCGACATTGAGAGTTATTAGTGCTAGGTCTATATTAACAGTCATAGTTAGGACGTAGTTAATCTCTGAACCACCTGTTAATGGGAAAAGTCTGTCCCTTGGGGTAGTTCTGAAGCTACCAGCTACAGTTGCCAGCCATGCATCATGATGTTGAGATGGGGAGAAAGTTGATAGGAGGAAGAGTTGAGGGGAAAAGCTGATCTGTTAGTCAGAGGTAGCAGAAGTTTTCCCAAGCTTCAACTACCTACCCCTTTAGAAATTAAATCCTACATACCTATATATAATTTTCAACCAATAAAATCCCATAAGAGGGTTTGTTCAATAAACAATCATTACAAAGGCAAATACTGCCAAAATACTTGTAGACATAGTTATAGATCTACCATGTTGTTTTTAGGACTATTTAGAAAATAACAATAACTCTCTTCACTACTTCCACAAATTCAAGAAAAAACACACAAACATGTACACACTGGAAGAGATGACAGCTAGCAGCTGCCGACTTAGTCCTTGTCCACGCATACAACAGAAGGGAATAACCAGCAGCTACTGACTAAGCCTTTGTCTATGAACTCACAAACACATTAGGCTGGCTGTCATAAAGTAACTCTGTCCATATATTTCTTACTGAACTAAAGAACACTTAATAACTTTATAAAACAAATTTCACAGCAAAGAAAATTGCTGAAAAGAATATATAAATGAAATGTTATTTCAACTGGTGTTCTAATTCTATTTTTTCTTCAGTGAATAAGCTTTTTTATGTTTCATTTAAATTAAAAGATGTTTTTGTTGTTGTTGTTTGTTGCTAAATGTTTGGAATCCTGACACTTAGATAGCAACAAAAATCTGAGTAGACAGATTCCAGCACCCTCATTCAGACAGTGCAAGTGAATTGCTGAAATAAACACCTAATAAATAAGGTTTAAGTCTCCATTTTTTGCTGTGTTATAGTTTTTCACCTGTTGTTTTCATGTAAGTTTACACTGGCTTTTCCTAGCTTGAATAAGAGCAGAGATGCAATATGGAGTGTTACATGTCCAGTCAGTGGAAAGCTGAAATAGAGTCCTATTATATGATTACAAGACAGTAAGAATACTGATAACATTGTTGAATTAGTCTACAAGACAAGATTGTTAATTATTGTTCTATGATATGTGTGCTAGACACAGCAATGAATGCTTTGGCATGTAACGTTGATATCTTATGATTAATATTCATAACAGTTTTTGGTTATACTGTTGTTTATACTATCTTAACTATTTAAAAAAATAAATCAACAATACAGAATTTTTATTATTTGTTTTTATTTATAGCAAAAGCATACATAAAAAATACTGAAGATATTTTTCAAACAATATAGTATTTCTTACCACAAGCTTCATTTTTTACCTAATATATATATTTTTTTAATTCTTCTTCTATGTGCCGTGTCCCTTCAGGATGTTGGCAATCATAGCTCTCCACAATTTCCTGTCCTTTGTAGCTCTTAATAAATTCTGCCTTTTTGTTATTTCTCCCATTCATTCACTCAAGCTGCTAGGTAGGTTATGCATTGTTTTTCTCTATTCCTCTTGCCATCAATTTTTCTTGTGAGTATCAAATTTTCAAAGCCCTCTTTCCTCATTATGTGCCCTAGATATTTCAAATGTCCTGCTGTTAAGTATAAGTATCCTTCTTGTTTCCATTGTCTCTGTAATTTCGTTGTTGTTCACATGTTTAGTCCATGGTATTCTCATTGAAGTTGTATTTTGTTTATTGTTTTTGTAACAAATACTGTATTGACCTATCATATGGACTAACTTCAGGTATAGTGCAACCCTTGACTTTTTTTTTTGCATAAAATTACCTGTGTATAGTGCAATCAGTCACTGAAAATGCAGTTATTATCTCTTGAACAAATTACCTGTGTATAGTGTGGCTCCCTATTTTTACATAAAAAATTGATCATAGTAACTCGTACTATACGTAAGTATATATGGTACTCAGTTAATAAATTTGAAGGTTTGTTCATAAAATATGGTTTTAAAAATATGATGATGATGGATAAATTGTTTTAAAATTTCCAGTAATTTCCAATCAATATTTCCTAAAGAAAATGCTAAATATGAAGAGTTCTAAGAGTGAGTACTTTCTGTATTATATATTTTACTATACAGACCAAATACTTATCTTGGTTGTTGTACTTACAACTTTTTGACAGTTGCACCCACTGGCATTCTTCAGATGTATGTCTTCATACTTGGCAATTATTTTGGAATTTTGATTTTAACCCTTTATTCAATCTACACAGGTAGATTGTTTTCATTCCACTTTCTCTATTTCTATCCCTGTGGATTGAATAAAGAGCATAGTTTGAAATTCCAAGAAGGTTACTGAATATGAAGACAAACACCTGAAAATGGTCGGAGAGTAGAATAGTTACAACTGTGTGACTATAGCAACCAAGATAAGCATTTTGGTCTGAATAAAAAAGTCATAAAATAATGATAATTCCACATTTAAAAAAATTGTGACAATATTAATATTTTCATTATTAATTTTTGAGTACATTTTCTTCTTATTTTTGTTGCTTTCTATTACAATTTTTAAGTTGTTTTTGTTATAACTCACCCCTAGCAGTTACAATATTATGTCGTTGCTTAGGCTACTTGCTGTGATGTCACTAGAATTATCTCTGACTAACTCCAATGAACTGGTATTTACTCAGTCTCCCCACTGAGATGAGATGTGACACAAGGTTTTACTTTAGTGTGGGGAACCTATGCACATACACTTGGGCCAAAGGTCAAAATTTATCAAGCCCACACAACCTCATGATTGTGCACTGTCATTCATTTTTCCAATTCATGACCTTATTACACTGTCTGCCCACATTTCTTTTCCATTTTTATATACTCTGAAAAACACTTTTCACCAATTTTGAAAAAATTTGTGTCCTTTTTGTTATCTGTTCTTATTCTTTTTTGATCCAGTAACAACTTGTTGAACACCGATTTAATTTTTCTTGTGAGCATCAATTTTGCTAGTGACATGCCTGAGGGTGTTTTGGGATTTGATGTTATCTGGCATACTCCTAAGAATTTTTGTAACACTTCTTCAATCACTTTGTCATTGTTTTTTTCAAAACACCTTTAAAAGTACCTACAAACTGTTGAACTTGTCTGCTTGACCTTGGATGATTCAGTGAGGTAGTAATATGTTTAATCGAGAACATTTTACAAAATTCTTTCAATGTGTAAGCAGTGAATTGTGTACTGTTATCTAAGACTATGGCTTCCGGAATGCCATATCTTGCAAACAGTTTGTGTAAAAAATTCACTGTAACTGTGGAAGTTGGTTTTTTGCATTTACAAATTTCAGGCCAGTTAGTAAAGCTATCCATTACCACAAAATGATCTCTTTATTGGACCTGCAAAATCTGTGTGCATCCTTGACCATATCTGTCTTTGGGCAAGGTTGTAATTTCATGGTAGGTGATTTTGCTGCCAGTGTGCAACCTCTGCAGACTTTTACTAATTTTTCAATGTTTTGATCCATTTTGGTTCAGTATACATAGATTCTCATAAGTTCATTTGTGTTACTGGGGGTGTATTATTTACTCCACAAGATTTTTGCATTCTGTAACTTGACTGACCAGTGCAGATTGCAAATAAATAAGTAGTTTGGGTAATCCTTCATGTAAGTGGCATAAATTGATGCTCTACTTTACTTAAACAGCGTAAAATAAACTGTTATTTTATATCTTTAAATGGTTTTTCCTCATAAATATCACCATAGCCAATGGGTATTCAATATCAAGCAGGATTTGGGAAGGTATTTTTTTGTGTGTTGGATTAGCAAGCAGTTACTCTGAAAGCAACAATTGTGTGGTATTTTCAGCCTGGAAGCCATATTGTTTCAGATGATTGGGCAATTTAGTCAAGCATTATGCATTATAATAATATTTAATTGTAATAAACGTATATACCTTGGTCTTATTCATTTTATGCCGTTCCTAGAATAGTAGTTTATTATTTTATGCCACTTAAGTGAAGGATTACCAAATAGGCACAAAAAGACTCTTGTACTCAGAATCAAAAAGAGACATTTGAAATATCTGTGATTCATAATGAGGAAAGATAGTTTGGAGAATTGGATGCTCATAGGGCATATTGAAAGTAAGAGAGACAGAGGGAAATTTAATTAACTTACCTAATGAGTTTGTGCAAATAAATTTACACTTGTAGCCGATGGCTCATTTTCTATGATAAATATGGGCCTTCACATTTTTTAATTTTTTAATTGTGCAACCCTGCTTGAAACAAGAGGCAAATAGAAATTAAAAATTATAATTAATTTTCAATGTATTTTCAAAATTCAATAAAAGTGATGATACTATATAAAAGACTGAAATAAAAAGAATAGTAAGAGTATTAGCCATTTCCTTATAAGGAAATATTTGGCATTCATTGACCAAGCAACCAATACTGCATTCAGTTGAAATTTATAAAATCTTTCTCTTCAAACAATTTTTCAGAAATATTCTTCTCTCAAGTGGTTGTTATTGCTCTTTCAATGTAAAATCATCCATCAAAGTTCTGATTTACTTAAATGACACAAATAAACTGTTATTTTCTATCTTTAAATGTTTTTTCACTATAAATACCACTTTGGCCAATGGTGCCCTGACCATTGGCTATTTGGTGGTATTGAGTGGAGTTCAGGAAAGTATTTTGTTTGTTGTGGTACAGGATCAGCAAGCAGAGACTCTGAAAGAAATGATTGTATATTCAACCTGGAAGCCATATTGTTTCAGATGACTGAGCTAATAAAGCTGGAATCAAAGAAATCAATAATGGAACATACTCTCATAATGTCTTTATTCATCAGCAGTGGATTGTGGATTTTGCAGTACAAGAACATTCCTGTGTTTCCATCATTTATTTGCTGTGTAGTCCACCATTACCTGTTGCAATAATGTTTAATTGTAATAAACCTATATACCTTGTTTTTGTTTTTACTTTATTCCATTCAAGGAGTAGTTTATTTTATGCTGCTTAAGTAAAGGATTACTGTAGTTTGCAGCAAAAACTATTTGCCCATCAGGCAGGGATGTTGTTTTACTCATCAATAGTACTATAGGACAGACAGGGAAGGCTTCAGTTCTTACTTTTTTCTTGAACTGAAAACTTAAGAGACTAAATTTGTCTGCAATCTATGACAATGCTACTGTATCATTTTTTTAGAATTTTTCAAGTGGTGTTATTGCTCTTTCGGTAAGAAATGTAAAATAATCCAACAAAGTTCTGCTTTACTTAAATGGCATAAAATAAACTGTTATTTTCTATCTTTAAGTGTTTTTTCACTATAAATACCACTTTGGCTAATGGCACCTTGACCATTGGGTATTTGGTGGTATTGTTGGAGTTCAAGAAAGCATTTCTTAAGAGACTAAATTTGTCCACAATCTATGACAATGCTACTGAGCTGATCTGTATCATTTGTCTAAAGTCATTACTGCTATTAGTAAAAAACTTAATATTTTTTCTTATATTGTTCTCATTCTATTAAAAAGTACAAGTTAAAAGAAAAAAAAGTGTATTTCAAATCAAAACAACAACAAAATTATTACAGTAGTACAGGTTGTGGCAAAAATATCTCCCACATAATTGTAAGACATTAGCTAGATGAAAACACCATTAACACTAATGTCTTACCAGTACATAGTAGATATTCCTGGGAGGTATTTCTGCCACACCTTGTATAAATCTAAAAAATATTAATTTTATAAAAGGATCTATTAAAAAATATAAATCTGAATATAGCTACCCAACTTTTAACAACTAATTTAGCGCCACCACCATTTTGTGAAACTGTGCCTATTAATGTATTTGTATAAATAATGTAATTAGGTGAAACTCATTTTTAAATTGTTGCAGTAAAAAGAACAAAAATATTTTTATTCTTGCTGTTATTGTTCAAGTTTCTTACCTTTTGATTTAACAAGATTAAAAATATAACAATGTTCTTAACACTTTATAAGGATACAAAAGGTGCTCATCTCCCTTTGGTGGAGGTAAGTCATGTAGGTCATGTAATGGCTACTTAATGATGTCACGTCATACAGTGACTAAAGTGGCAGTCAAATTCAGTTCCTTTATAGCAACCAAATGGTAAGATTGCTTTCTTTAGTTTGGGCCCTCCATGGCCTGAGCAGAGGCTAAATCTGCCTCCCCAGCAGCTTAAAAATCCATGGTACTGTTTCCCTTTGGGAATATATCTTTCCCATATATAGAATAAAATTCCAGCTTGCAGTCCTTAATTTGGGAAAACCCAAGAATCACTGTTTCCCATTCATGGCATATATCCTCAACTGAGTCATAGATGAATCCAGTCCATTTGAATCTGGAGTCCTATAAATGGCTTCTCCAGGTACAGGAGTATCTCCATATTATATGTAAACACTTCCTCCTTTTGCTATGTAGATATATTATTCTCCACATGTATATATAGTTTTGTGCATGTCTTAGTATTATAAAAGTCTCTCTGAGAACAAAACATTTTTGTTATTCTTTTTCCTTTCAGTCATTCCATTCCATCTGTGAAATATCAGTATTATTATATCATGGATATATTAATGTCCATAACAAGTGAAATACAAATAAGAGAATAAATTTTACTTCCAAGCATTTCCATTACAACTTAAACAGCAAGTATCAACAGACGTTTCTTTGGGTATCACTGGATATAATCCATTTGGATATCAGAGATATAATCCATGAATGAATTAACCTATTTCTAATGATACATGTGTCATTTATTCATTCATGATTCAAATCTAAATGACTAATTGGTGACTCTAAGATTAATGAGGTGTTACATTATTTCCTGGGATATTTGCCTGCAAATAAAGAAGAAGCAAAGACAGTGCTATGTATAGATGCTAACATCTTGAATAGTCTGGTGCCCATGCTATTTATCTTGAGTTCCTTGATGAGATCCAAAGAAGAATCAGCAATATTATTGGTCTTGATGTGGTTGCCTCTGTATCTCTTTTTATAAATAACTTCATGGTAATTTTTTGGATGAGCTCTATGCTATTATAAGTACAGTACTAAACTGGTATTGAGAGCTCATCAATTTACAGTTGAGCTGGCTAGATTTAGTTCTATTATAACAGTTTCTTTTCTCACACTTCTCACTTGTTGAACTCACTTCCAGCTCCGTCCTTTTCAGCCAACTTTAATCTGTAAAAATTAAAATGCAATGTCAATTGCTATCTATTGTCCTCTCGATTACTCTTTTCTCTTCCCACTCATTATTAATTCTTCAACACCCTGTAATCCCTTGTGTCTTGGTGGCTTTACTGCCTTGCATGAGATGATACTGATTAAAAAACATACAATATGGTATTATATAATTAAAGTGAAGAACATAAAAAATACTTTTTAAAAATGTATTTTTTTGTACTGTTGTTCACCCAATGCAAGGCCCAAGAGCCACTCAAGGTAGATGGTTACTGAATTAAATTATTGTAAGTGTGTAGGGGAATAGGAAGATGGTAGAGGTGCATGTAGGATAGATATCAGTTGACTTTAGACATAGAGAAGCCAAAACTGTTGTGGTTGGGTAAGTATCCTCTCAGGAGTCTGTTCCACAAAATGACAGTTGTAGGGAAGAAACTGAGTGGAACTTTTTCTTTACCAAAGGGGAGTTAAGATGATTTGAAGCCATGTACATGACCTGGTGAGTCCTGGCTGTAAAGGTTCAAACTGGTGGAACTAAGGAATGTAGCCCATTTGAAAATTTGCTATAGCTATAGAGTAGTGAGAGGCTAACAATGCAGGAAAGGGCTTGCATGGTGGAAAATAATGCATCACCCACAAGGCCGTACAAAAGCTTTTGAACTCTGTCATGTTTGGGCAGTGAGGATTAGGCAGCCTCATCCTTGATATGGCAGCAATACTCCATTCTTTGTCTGATCTGACTCTTGTAAAGATAGAGTATAGAAGTAGATGACCATTCTTTCAGTATCTTTAGCTATGGTGTGACTATATGAATTCCATTTGAGTTTTAGAGTAATCTTTAGTCTCAATAGATATTTGTGGTAAGGAGTCTCATTGAAAGCATGAAATCAGGGATGGAGCATATAGGAAATAACCCTTATTCCCAACACAATAACATACCCACATACATACCATATTAAGATATGCTCAAATTTTATTTTCTACCCAATAAACATACCAAAATACAACACACCATATATGTCAAAGAAATTAACATCACTATGTGAAATATTTAAACTATCAGAAAACTAAAACCTTATTTTTCTTGAGTCTACTTTCAGGAAAAATCTCTTATAAAGACACAGATTTTGACTTTAAGTAGCAGAGATGCGAATGTCTCCAAGCCATTCAAACACAAAAGAACATGTTACTATATAGCTTTCTCTACACCCCAGTGTATTCTGAAAGAAACATGTATTAGCAACTTCAAATGAATCATCTGTAACAATAGCTTGGATGGTTAGTGTATATTTCCTGGCGATCAAAGTCTTTTCTAAACAACAGATTTTTCTGTGAACCAACTAAGACTTTAACTCAACTAAAGACTATTTTTACACTTTTTTTTAATTTCATGTACATATATTGTAAATTCAAATGATTTATTTAACAAGCAAACCCATGTTTTCATTTTTTTCATTATTATTGTTTGGAATTTGGATGTTCGGAATTTTAGTATAAAAAAAACCTGGATGACAGAATATTTTTTAATTGTCTATTTGAGCAAGTCATTTACTCTTTAAATTATATATGTAGAATACATGTGTATTTCGGAATGACTTACATTATGCAATAGTTTTTCCATCCTGCTAGGCATAATAATATTTTTCTAGTGTTACTTTATTTTAAGAAACAATAGCTTTAAAAAAACAGAGTTGCCTCCCTTTTCAAGTATTTCTGGGCTGTTTTGAGATCAAGATGAAGATTTAAAAATTTTTATTTTATATTGTTAGTTTTTGACAACTTTCTGGGTCAAACTGACAGCTAAAGTAAACAGTACGAAATCAAAAATAAAGTAATAAGAAAAGAGAGATGCTGGAAGAAATATTTATAAAAGATTAATTAAAATATTTAAAATGAATTCAATAGTTTGAACAATTGCAATTATTTAAATTGCCCTCTTCTAAGATTATATTTGGTTGTACTAAATTTTAAATAAGTTTATTACCACAAAATTTTGAATCAATAAAATTAATTTAAAAAATTAAAATAAACAGCACTGTGGTATCTTTTCTATTTTAATAAAACCAATGTATATTAAAAAAAATAAAAATGATAAAATATAAATACCTTACAACTACACAATTAAATACAGAAATTCATAATCTTTTTTAATCATTTCACCTCAAACAAGGTAATAAAGCTACTAAGACATAAGGGGGTTACATAGTGTTAGAGAATATGAGAAAAATATACTTTTAAGATGAGAGAACAATAAAAGAACAAGAATTAAGAAGATAGCAAATGATATTGCATTTAAATTTTTGAAGATCAAAGTTGACTGGTAATCAAGAAGCTGGATGAGAGTTCCACAAGTGTGATGGAAGAAAATATTAGCAGAACTTGGTTGCATCTAGCCACCTCAACTGTAAAATGATGAGGCCTTGCCACCAATCTAGTATTGCACTTAAATTTACAAAACCTAGGTACTGTAGAGGAATGTTCATCAGAGCAATTACCATGAAAATATGTATAGAAAAGGCACAGGGAAGCTACATTAAGGCAGTGGGAAAATGACTGAAGCCGATATGTCAGGTAAAGACCAATAAGATTCTTTGGATTTTATCAAGTATCTTTAAATATATAGCAGGAGTACCAGACCAGATGTGGTAGCAATATTCAAAGCCAGCTGACTTAGCAATGATTTTAATAAACTTTAATAGTCATTCCTTGCCCCTATTAACAACAGATTGTAGGTCACTTTTGAGAGCAGCTGCTAATTAGAAATAAAAGTTGACCTTATCAAACCTCTAATATAACCTCACCTGATGATTCATAACCAGAAGGGTTGCTAAGATAATTATATTTTATGTTTATTTATGCATAACATAGTATTTAGCACTTTTACTATACATTTCTTATATTAGTATTGACAACTATAAACGTGTTTAAATTATATATATATATATATATATATATTTGGGCAGCAACCTTTCTTTTAAACATCTTTCATTAAATATGGCAGAGAAGAAAAATTTAATTAAATTTTTATTTAGTTTCTCCAGCGTTCTTATGCTTTTATGTTTGGTGGGAGTACAGGAATACAAAAACTGCTCCTATCATCCATTGTCCTGAGTTCTTTCATTTACTTCTTAGTCATTTTCAAGGGGTTTTTGTTTTTGGTAGTGTTAGTTTTTCTTCATGTTTTGAGTGTTCAAGTTGTAGGAACACTGGAGAAACTAAAATTAATTAAATTTTTCTTGTCTGCTTTATTTTATACTAGCAGCATGGCCCGGCGTTGCCCGTGCTTGATTCAAAAATAGTACAACTAATACAGCAATCGCTATCACTTGACTTAAAATATTTTTGCCCTTCCTTGCCTTTAGAGGAGTGCCCTTTGCCGTGCTGATGTTGTTACATGCCTTACTTCTTGTCTATATCACACTGCCAACTTTTTCTAAGCTCTATAGTAAACATTAAATCTGTTACGAAAAAAGAACTAAACAAAATAAACACAATACGATCAGCTTTAAAAAAACGGAAAAAACATTTTTAAGGGTTGACTGATTGTCGATTTGCGCTCTGTCTGGGGGGTGCTTAGAGTTGAAACTTCACATGATGACTCCCAATGGCCTCTTCATAAATCCGCTCGGTTTTCGCTAAAAACCGACATGCGGTTCAGACGCAATCTGGGCGTATCAGTTTTTGGGTTTTATCAATTTTCCGCACTGTTTAGGGGTCCGTGGTCATGAAATTTCTGGACAACACTTCTAATGGTAGACTCTAAGAGGGTGTCAAATTTGGTTGAAATGCGATCATTCCTTCTGTAAGCAGAATTTTTTCGATTATCGATTTTTTCGGAACCTGATTCCGAACTCAGAAATCGGGCTCCATCATATCCTTACGGCAGCCATTTGCAAACTTGTGTTGAAAACCGCATTGAAATCAGGTGAGAAATGCGTCCTGGGTGAGGTAACAACGCCCACAACAGACAACATGAGAAATATAGATAGTAGATAACACACACAAGTATAGATATTTTCTACAATTGTGAATAAGTTTTCACAAATTATTCGCAGTTTAGAAAGGACAATGGTTAAATTTAATAGACATAGAATGTATATGCTTTTTTTTTTAAAAAAAAAAAAAAAAAAAAAAAAAAAAACAAACAATTGCTGCCAACAGGTTTATTAAACATCTGGCTCTGATGAGCATTTCAATGCATAACCTTTGAGTTGGTTGTCCAGATAAGTCAAATTCTAAGTTTGGTTTGAGAAACTATAAATTCTTTTATACTTTATATGAAATTGCAAATATAGAATCTTGCAAAAGTGAAGAAACAATCAAACATAAAACCTTGTATACTTCAAACTTTATAATCAATATTTGATTAATAAAACATAACTTTTCATTTATGTATTCTAAATTTGAACAATTTCAGTTTGCATGTATGCTCTTCCATAAATAAATAAATTTTCAAAGATTTTAAAAAGATGTTAATACATATTAAAATATGAAACTTACATGCTTAGGCTTTAAAACAAATATTGATTATCTACAATCATTTCTTTGAAGTTAGATTTAATACTTTAGAAGTGCAGCCAGTTCACCAAAGATTTTAGTAGTAATATAATAATGCATATAATAATAATGCATTGTTGCTGGAGTGAACAAAATAGTATATTTATTTTAGTATGACTAAATAAATGAAAATGAGTATAAGGATGCAAAAAATGTGAGAAAACTATAATTGAAAAAAAAGGAAACTAAACAGGACAGCTAATTAGAATGTATAAAAATGCTTGATTACAGCTTGAGATTCAAACAGGTGAGTATTGAGAATCATATTCCTAATTTAAAAGGGTGTGTACATGGCAAAATCTTTGAATGACCAAGTGAGCAAATCTGAATATTTTTCTATTCACTAAAAATACACTTATTTCTCATTACTCCACCTTACTTCAGGAAATAAAAGAAATATATTTAAGTTTTAGGTATTTTTAGAGCCTTTAGATATTCAAATGTCAGATAGTTTCAATATCTGCTTAGTATACAAGATTTTCAAGTGTCATCATCAGCTTCTTGACTTTTGTAATCATAAGGCAGATCCAAATGCAGAAGCCACACCGTTTTCACAATGGTCTATTAACGGCTGTCATCAGCAATTCTGGTATAGTCATACCTATCCATTTTTTGACATTGTCCAACCAGTTTTTGCATTGACACCCTCTCCTATGTCCACCTTCAATGGTGCCTTGCACGAGTCTTGCCTTGTAATGTGTCCAAACCATGCCATTTTTATCCGTTTGACAGCAGTGAGAAGAGGTTCCTTGTGTCCCAGAAAACCGTCAACCCTTTTCCATAGTTCCCAATAGAAAATACCAAGGAGTTTTTTCATGCATTTGTTCTCAAACACTTGGATCCTTCTCTCTGTATCTGCCAATTTCAAGTGTATAATCAATATAGTTTTTCTTTAAAAAATAAAAAAAATAAAAGGGGGCAAATGTAGACTTATAAATGTGCAAGATGGATTATAGTGTGAAAGGTTGTCTGGCACAACACATTAAATCAGCTTTCCTAGCAGCAGATGTAGCAATTGATTTAATATAATCATTCCACTTCATGTCAGTGGAAAAATGTGATACCAAGAAGGTGCAATGAGTTGCATGCCTGGAGGTTAGCATCAGCTATGCTGATTGAGGGCAGAAATGGTTTTCTGATCATTAAATGATAATTACGAAAATGAAGAAAATATGGTGGTTATAGCAAGTGTGCTAGTAGTTCTTTAATAAAAAAAAGTAATATAAAATTAAGTAAATTTGGTTATTGTATTAACTATGTATTTTTTTCAATGTATGTTTACAAGTTGGTAAAAAACATTTTTTCCTGTTCCTTAAGTCCTTCCATACAAAGTTGGGAAAAAGTAACTTAACTGAGGTAAAGAAATTTTATGCTCAATTAAAATATTACTATAACAATGAAGGGTCCATTAAAATTTATCTAGGTCATATTGCAAAATATTTTATATTCATATTAATGAAAGTATCAGTGTATAAATGTGTGTGAGATTTTATTTATAGAATAATTTAAAGGAGTCTTTATAACTTCCCTTGAAAAAAAAAAAAAAAAAAAAAATTAAAAGGATTATGTATTTCTTCAAAGAGACTTGATTTATGAGAAAAATAATACCTATCTTTGGATTAAATTCCTTGTAAGACAGCATTATTAGCATTAATATTTTCAGTTATAGTTAAACTTATAAATACATGCTAAGTATAAGAGATATAAGTGCATTTTTTTTTGTTAACATAAGATTGCTTCAAAACAAGTTTAATATATTTGACTTCTAAATAGAAGTATTTTATATTGATAAATAGACTCTCTTGAGTATTTAAGTGAAAATGAATATCTTGTACATAAATCATACTAATTTCAGAGGAAAGGGTTTAAACAAATGGTTGAAGTGAAAATTCATAACTCTTATTCAACATATTAAAATATAACTAAAAATTGGTTATCTATAAACAGAAATTTAATTGTATTTTTTATATTCAGTTGTGAGCCATTATCAACCATGATCAATGTAGGAAATTTATCACTTTATAAATTAAACTATACATAACAGTATAATAAAAAAGTATACTTTGTATATCTGAGAAGTTAAAATTTTATCAATAGCAGAATTAATGAGAACTTTCATGCACACACTCATACATACAAAATTCAAAAAGGATATTATCAAGCATTGAAATTTTAATATTACAAATATTTTAAATTATTATTAAACAAAAAACTGGCAAAGTTTAATCATTATGCTTGTAAAAGTCAAAATAAGTTATTCCTTTGATACTGCTATTACATCCTTGACCATGTTTTAAAAAGTGATTAGAATTTTAATAAAACCCATATATGAAAGTGGATTTATACATTTTCTTTGTTTTTGAGAATTGACAACAAAAATATTAAACAGTAATTTTATATTTACAAAAGTTTAAAAATACATAAACCAAATACAATGTAATGTTTATCATTTACCATTTTATAAAGAAATAAATAGGAAAATTGTTTTTTATTCATAAATACTTAAAAATATCTGAACAAAAAAATTTAAACAAACACATAATGAATAGCTCACTATAAGCTTTGAGAAAATGCATTTTTTGGGCATTTCTTTCATTTGCTTTTGCCATGAAAATTATAACATGTAATCTGAGGAGAAAAAGCATAATGCTGAAAAAAAAAAAAAAAAAAAACCCAAAAAACTGTTCAATTTTTTTGCTCTATATTTTTTTTATAAATTTATATAAAACTTATTTATAAAATGATAAATAATAAATATTGAGTTGTCATTAGCATATTTTGACAATTTTGTAAATTTTAAAAAATTCTTGAATAAAAAGATTTGTTTTCATATTTCTTTATAAAATGGTAAATGATAAATATTGCATTGTACTTGGTTCATATATTTTGATAATTTTGTAAATAAACATTGCTGAGGGAGTCGATAGAATATATAATAGTGGTGTCACTAGGAAAAACATTTTCATACACCTCTTTTTTCTTTTAAGTATGTAGGTTAAACATTGCCAAAAAAGCTAAGCTACTATTAAAGATTTTACAATTCCAAAAAATGATGATCTTATATATTATAAATAAAATTTCTCAACTAAGAGAAAAAAACAGCAGATTAAACCAATTAATCAACCTCATAAAAATCTTAAACATGATGTAACTTAAATAGAGCCAGTTTTTTTCATTTTCTAAGAGGAAAGGATCTTCTATTATGCAAATTATTTTACTTTCATAAATTATATTTCACTGATTAGTTATATCAAACAGAAAAGGCATTTTTACTGTTCAGAAATATAAATCATTAAATGCTAGACTAAGTATTATGAAATTAATAAACTTGATCAAGTTTTTATTTGTTTAGTAATAAGCTTTAGATGTCCTTTTTTTTAGGTCTATTTTATCCATTGCA
Source organism: Acanthosepion pharaonis (assembly GCA_903632075.3). Taxonomy (NCBI): domain Eukaryota; kingdom Metazoa; phylum Mollusca; class Cephalopoda; order Sepiida; family Sepiidae; genus Acanthosepion; species Acanthosepion pharaonis. The sequence goes on from CAHIKZ030000551.1 coordinate 815,101, forward strand.
CAAGGCTTTAAAGAAACTGCTAAAATCAGTGTATGACCCCACCGCCAAAATAAAACAAACTGGAAAATAAGAATAATTAATAATTCCCTTTATATATTTTGACATTGGTTTTTCATTAGGGAAAAATGATACATAGTAAAGAAAAAAAATTGAAAAAATATTTTTATATTAAACTAATATTAATAACAAGAATTGTTAAAAAAAAAAAAAAAACAGAGTCAAGAAGATAACCAAACATTCAATTTCATTTGTTTGCTATTAGACGAATATCATAATTGGTTTTATATGAAATGCTAGACTTTATAGTACCTTACAGAATATGTAAACAAATTTAATTCAACTTCATAAAAAATATTATACATATATAATTAGGTAGTCTTTCATTATATGTATGGGGGTCAATAATTAACAGACCTATTAGAATAGGTTAAGTAAGTGTACAATAGACAATGAAATATTTAACTCTTGATAATGTAGCGTATCAATAACCATGTTAATTTAATGCACTATTTTAAATATTTAATTTTCTAAATGAGTAGATGCCAGTGTACTCAATACAATGGTGTTGAAAAGAAAGTGTTTTCATACTGCTGTTATTGACACCAACTCCTAGTAACATTCTACAAATGAAACTATTATAATAAATGAATATAATTAAAATATTTGACTTTATATTTGTACTTTTTAGAAAAACTCCAATATCAGAATGTGGTTAATCAACAATTTGCAACTGGGACTGATGTAAATTTCTTTAACAGCCATGTGTGATGCAGGCTTAGTTAATCGGGTCACTTTCTGATTCCTGACTTGGTAGAATAATTCCCACAATAGGCTGCATTTAATTTTTGCAGTAGACTGGTTGTCAACCAAGGTTATAGGATACAATCTGTTTTGCTATCCAACCTATAGCTAGTATTGGGTGAAGGAAGGGGAGAAGAGATGAATTCATACTTTTCCCAAAAAGTATTTGCAAACAAGTGAATGCAACAAACTTGACTTGAATTTGAACTCAGCTTTCAAATTTCTCATTCCATGTCATTATTGATCATACCACCTTCACATCCAAGCTTACAGCACCTGGGATTTCTAAGTGGTTACCCATCTAGGTAATAACTAGGTTCAGTGTTGCTTAACTTGAGTGATTGAATGAGAATCATGATAGGAATGAAAGAATGATAAAATTGGATGTAGGGAATGATAAAATTATCACTTTTGTATATAAAAGTGATAATTTAAATTATATAATTACCTATACCTAATAAATTAATGGATTTTATCTTATTTTTTATCTGACATTTTTATTAATTAAGGCCAATAAACTGTTTAAAATAAATGGAGGGTCTACTCAAATACTGGTATCCACTAAAAATAAAGTTTGATGTAATTAAAATAATTACCATTACATCAAACACAATTGAAATATTAAATATAAACATCCTTTTAATTTAAAATTACCAACTTTATATCTACAATACCACTACTGCCTTGCAATAAATTTTCAGCTACTGAAACATTAAATATAAATTAGAGTAAAAATATGATGTACATATATTTGGCCAATTTAGATCTTCTATGAGTAACAAAAAAAAAAGAAAAAAAAAAAAAGAAAAAAAAGAAAAAGAAAAAGTGTTTAAATGTAGGACACTTTGAAAATTGACAAAAACTTTATTTTTCTAAAACTTTAAAACTTTACATATATTGTCAGGAAAAGTAGGCATTCGGGCTCTGAAGTGATCAAAGTAAATAGTAAGAAAATGAAACGAAGCTACAGTGTTGTCAAATGAATGGTGAATAATTACACTGGGAATAATGAGAGAGAGAGAGAGAGAGAGAGACTCACACACACACACACAGGCAAGTACATTGACAGGCAATGATGCAATAAATTCTTTGTATTTAAAATATTTCAGTACCTTAAAAAATGCTTAAATTTATACCAATATTACAGTACAATAGTTACTGTAAAATACTAATATTAAGTAATTAAGTATAGAAGGTAATTGAACAGTAATTGCTTAATACCAGAAAATGTTCTGTATATAATTTAAAAATAAATTATTAAATTCTTTCTGAACAGAATTTTCCCAACATTACTTTTATATCCATTGCATTTTTAGCTAAAAGTAAAAATGAAAAATAAATTAAGGTACATCTGATAAATTGTTATTTGCAACTTTCAGTGTCAAATTATAATAAAAAAAATTCTGAATAAGGGCATTGTGTTAATTCAGCTTTTAAGTCATTATTGATGAAATTTAACTGACCAGATCATCATTAATTTCTAACAAAAACAATTGGAATTTAAAAAGGTTTATAAAAAGGCATGAGTAAACTAATATTACTGCTTAAGAATTACTATAAATAAAAGTTAATTTAAAAAAAAAATTATATTGATATATAAAGTTAGTCTAAAATAAAAAAAAATTGATAAGGAAATAAACCAACACTTCAAATTTAAGAATTTATTTTTAATATATACAATGAAAATTAAAAGAAAAATTTAATTATATGCAAAATTCTAGGTATTGTAGTTTTTGCCTAATATTTGTGATCTTCAAATAATAAATTAAATGATATTCAGTGTATAATCATATTAGTTCAAAGAATCTGGGGGTCAATAATTAACAGACCTATTAGAATAGGTTGAGATTATATTTGGAAAAAAGAAAAAAAATGTTATCTATATTTAATTTCATGGACGGACTGAAAAAATAGTGAGTTTCATTTAAGATAGGCATTATGCAAAAAACTAAAAGAAATATGCATAAAGAACTAGGAATTGAAACAAATGTTACTGATTTGCAAGCCCTTATTTTTAAAAAAGGATAATAAAAAAAAAAAAAAAAAAAAATCACATCAGAATATACTGCGTATTAATTACCAAGAATGTTATGTGCATAAATATTTAGCAAACACCAAATAGCCAACAAGTTATTTTTAGCTTTTGTTTCTTTCCTTTTTTCATTTTATTTATCTTCACTTTTTTTTTTTTTACATTTCTTTAATGGTCTTCCTTGTTTATTGGGAAGATTGGTTGAAAAATATATTTATTTATTTATTTTTATTTTTTTTTTACAGAAATACTGATGACATATCTTAATATTAGATATATTCAACATGAGTAATGATAAAAATGGAAGCTGAGAGTTCATATAACTGTCTTGTTTTTGAAACAAAAATCTGTTATTTTCTAAATTTTAATACAGTATTAAATTACCATGGTGGGACAGGAAGAGATTATATATATATATATATATATAAATGACAACTCCTCTCACCAAGAAAGGAAAAAGGAAATGGCATTATACCAAATTGCTTTTTTGATAAATTGTTTAATGAAAGAAAATATTTCATTGTAATTAGTTTAATTTTGTAGTTCTTCATTAATATGAAACACTTAAGACTTATCCTATTTTAACATAGGATAGATAACAACTATTATCCATTAAGCACTCACAAATTTTAACGAAAAAGTTAAATGACAAAATTTGTTGCTGCATACTGCGAATAGCAAGTGGCAGTGAAATAAGCGTGCAGCATATCAATGAAACAAGACTTGAACATATCTTCAGCAGCCTTTTCTTCAGTAATCTTTTTTTTTATAGAATTTAGTAACCTATTATTTAGTTATGAAATAGTAATAATAGTGTAGCAAATAATTCTTTATGTTGATATTTACCTGAATGCAACATATTTTAAGAATGAAAAAAAAAAAAATGCTAGACATTTTCCCACTTGCATTAAAAACAAAAAAAAACAAAAAACAAAACAAACATAAGCATTTCAAAATTAAATAGTCACCAGTTTAAGTTAAAAAAAAAAAAAAAAAAAAAAAAAGAAAAATTACAAAGACAAAATGAGACTCTCAAACTTTCCATTGCCATAACATGATAAAAAAGTAATACAAACACAGTAAAAACAAAAATGTTTTGACAAAAACAACAGATGGAAAAAAAAATTTAATCAGTGTAAAACTTTGAATTCATCTTTCTCATTCTTAACCTCTGTATACAAAGGCAAATGTAAGGCCTAAATGGTTGCATAACACTCATCAGAACAGAGGGAATTCTCCTCTAGAAAATTTATAATGTTACACTATTATTTTCCAATCAATCCATAATCAGGAAATGAGTTAATTTTTCTTATTATATTGCTAAGTATATACAAAAATAAATATATTTTCTAATGCTTTTAAAAAATAAATAAAATAAATAAAAAAGGCTCAGCAACTGCTGAAAAATTCCATATTAAAAATTGTAACAAAAATTGTAAGTTTTACCAATTAGTAAGACACTTCAAAACATTTTTTTAAATATCCATCCCTTAACATACAGTTAAAAAATAATCAAAGAAATTGTTGTTGGTAAACTAAAACAACATCAAACCAAACATGATAATTAAGAACCAAAATCTAGTTTCAAATATTATCTTTTTCTTAATTTATTAATCTTAAAAATTTGTCATACACAACACATATAGCAAAAAAAAAAAAAAAAAGCCCTCGCCAAAATAATTTGTTCTGAGAATATTAATTTATCCAGTTGGCCCAACAAAAACTTTGTTCTACTTTGAGGAATAGATTAGAGAACAAAAGAAATATCAACTTTTAATCCGACATATTGTGTATCCTGGTAATCAGTTTAAATGTGCATTCATACAATTCACATGATGTCACACAAAAGAATATTAATTTACTGATCAAATGAAATGAAGGATGATGTATTTTACAAGCATATAATAACACTATGTTGTCAAAAGACAAGGCTTTAGTACTTAACAGGGAGTGTGAATAAATGTAAGGGGGTGTGTGTGAAAAAAAACAAAAAAAAAAAACAAAAAGACAAAACCTAACTGCCTCAATTTTAAATAACATTGTATTTTTGTTTCTTCCCTCAGTCTGCCTGCTGCCACCCTATCCACCAAGATGCTGTGGATATTTCCTAACACTTGAAAATTGCTTGCTGAGAATGATCGCTAAGTTTTACTTTTTAATACTTAATACTTTGGAACAGGGATTAAATTCAAACAAGTGATCAACCTAATATCAGCAATTACCAGTAGTAGTAGTAGTAGTAGTAGTAGTAGTAGTGTGTGTGTGTGCATGGTGCTTTCTTTCTTTCTTGCTTGCTTTCTCTCTCTCTCTCTCTCTCTCTCTCTCTCTCTCAATTCTGGAAGGAAAGAAATTTTTTTTTCTCTCCCCCCACCCAACAGATCTGAAGCACAAGGTATTCATTTATCTCAGTTTCTGTCTGGGGATAAATATTTATATCATAATGGGCAGCAGTTTTTTTGTTTTGTTTTGGGTTTGTTTTTTTTTTTTTAATTTTTTTTTAATTTTTAAAAATTCTTTCTTTCTTTTTTTTCTTTATTTTCGGGTAATCTGTGTCTTCAATTTTGGTCCAGTGACCAATGGTACAAGAGTTTTAACTGGTAAGTAGTCATTTCCAGAAATAGTTCATTTGTCTATTCAAATGTACTTACACAGTATCAAGACAGACATGCCACAGTCTGTAAACCATAATAAAATTTACATTAATCTCATCAGAATCACATGCTAGATCATAGCATTTTGTGTTTACATCCATCTTTTTGTTGTTTATATTAGGTAAGCAACCATACTTCTAGAGTACACATCCACAGTGCATGGGTCTATCAGATCCTCCTCTAGCATTGAATCTTATATTCCATCACATTCTTTTCTCTATAAAATGTGAATATTTGCAAAAATACAACCAATAAGACAGGTTGATTATTTTTTTAAAAAAAAAAAAGAAAAAAAAAGTTTTTGTTGATGTATGTAAATAATACATTTATTTATCCCCACCGCCCAAGTCAACACGTGTCATGTTACAGATCAAAAAGTCACTCATTTTACCCCCACCCAAAATGTCACTAGTCGGATTTTCATCTGTAATCATGACACCAAGTGAAGAGTTTTTGTCTTAAACTATTTTACATATTTAAATGTATTGTTTTAAATATAAATGCTCACTTGAACCAAACCAACAGAAGTTTCCTTTTGGGAGGAGGCAGGTATTTTCCTGCTAGCTTGAGTGTACCATTCAACAAGTAGCATTGGATATTGCTAAATGGATCTGTTTTCATAGCACTTTTGTACAAGAGTAGTATGGAGTCCTGAGATGTGCAAGTAGTGATTCTGGTGGCAATCCAAATGAATGGTAGTGACAGTCTGCCAGGTAACAAATCAATTATTTGTTAGGTCTTGCTTCTCTACCATAGGAGAGACCAGATTCAGTTCAAAGTACCCTTGCAACCCTGAGCTCCACAGAGACAGCTGATTTTCTCTTCTTCCAGAGGGAATTTGTAATCATAAGTAATCTCTTCATTTACATCAATGTCTCGTTTTGAGTAGATCACAATCTTCTTGTGTGCTTCAACTGTGATAATCTTTGCATAACAATTTGGCTGGAAAAAAAAACCAAAAAAGTGTAACAGTATAAGCATTGCATATTAACCAAAATTAAAATAAAATCATGATGACAAGGTCATTTTTAAACAATCTTTTAGTTTAATTAAGAATGCATGTGCACTAAGTAATTTTTTTGTATGAAACAAAATATTTAAACAATAAAAAATTTATTACATAACATTTTTTATGCATTGCGAATTTAAATCTAAAATGTAGCCAATTTTTAAATTCAAAAGAAACTGCACTAAAAATTAATCCACTGAAGTTTGTTTTTTTTAATAGAAATTACCTATCTATATAAATGTAAAATGACATTTTTGTTAGTTGTTAAAAAAAAAAAATCAAAAAAAAATCAAACCATTAATTGAATTTGAACCAAAAAGCAACTAAATTTGAATGTGACAAATAGAATAATTTTCTTAATGACTTATCAAGTTTATTATTAAAGCACCTTAAATTATTCTGAGATAAGTAAAAACATAAAATAAGTTAATGTGAATGTACTTGAACTTACATTGCAGCTGTGGTTAATAAATCGTGCTAGATTTCCAGCCTTTGTTGCATCAATGATGGTTTCATTATCAACTCTGAATAGGTAGCTGCTCCCTATACCCTGTGCTCCATATTGTTTCTCTCGTTCATCAGCTACAAAATGTCTAATCACTTGACCAACATATTCAATAACCATTTCTTCTGCAGCAATTGGTTCTAGAGCAAATAGCCCCCAATCATGAATTGAACTTTTTGCAAACCTTAATTGCTTCTTTCGGAACTGAAAAAAAAGGATGAAGATTTTCTTAATCAAATGAAAAATCACTTCACATATGGCATTAATATTAACAAGATATGATAAAGTTCCAAAAATAAAATCAGAGAAGTTAAACTTTTAGGAAAACAAAGATCTGTATAAAAAGAAATAACTTTGCATGAATAATTACCTTCAGCTGATTGAATTTGAAGAGCTCTCCTAGCTCCAAATCACCAAAATTAGTCTGAAACCGTCTGATATTGTGCCTAGCTTCACGTGAAGTCATCGACAATTTTTTATCCTAGGAAGCAAAAACAAGCATCTCATGAAAAAATCTTTCAAAATTTATATAATCCAGAGATAAAAAAAAAAAAAAAAAAAGTTACTTTGGGGAGAAAAGGAAATACGAAATAACTACTTGTTTTAAGTAGTTATTAGTTTGATTGCATAACATTTGCAAAAAAAAAAAAAAAAAAAAAAAAGAAGGTATTTACATAATTGACTTAAATTTTTGAGAAAATTAGTAGCCATTAAACCTATAAAATTTTGTAGTGATTAAATTTTTTACTATGGTTAAATGAGAAGTTTTCATATTTATTTTCAAGTATTTTTGGTAAACTTAAATACAGCATCGAGACTGTTAATATTCATTTCTAAATGCTTCTTAAATTCAATACAAAAAACAGAGCTGAACAGTTTTGTTTCTTAAATTAAATAAAAAGCTTTTCAAACTTTTAATCATGCAAATAAACTGCAAGTTGATAGAAGTCATTATATATCATACATATTAGTCTAATACATTCTAAAGTTAAAGTAAATTAAAAAGAAAAAACAAACAAACTTCTAACTTAAATTATAAATCATGTGCAAATTTTTAAAAATTTGGTTCTAGATCTGAAATAAATTTTATCTAGATTCTTCTAATATAAGTGAAGGATGATTTTTTTTTCTCCCCACACAAGTCACTTTTTATTCAACTTAAATACTTTAAAGAGCTATTATATTTATTAATTTACTTGTACAATCAGAATTTCAATCTAGTAACATTATTAAATTCTGAGTATTAAATTCTGAGTATTAATTGCAATATATTTTTGATAAAAAGGGAACATCAAACTAACAAAACAATTATGTATATTGTGATTTTATGTTGTAAAATAATTTTTCATTCTACCTAATAAAGTTAGAAATAAAAGTATCAAATGAAAAGATTTTTTTTTATACTAAATTACACAAATTGTGCAATAATATTAAGATATAATAGTATTATACCTAGTAGCAATATAAAGAACATTAAAGCTTACCACTTATGAAAAGTTTTATTACAACTTTATAATGTGATACCATATTTAATATATATATATATATATATATATATATATATATATATATATATATATATATATATAAAAGAAGATACAAAAAAAAAATTACATTTTGTTGTCCTGTTTCAGCAACTTTGTTTGCATGGCAAAGATAACCAGCTTTTTTCTCTTTTGCTGATTTTGTAGAAGCCTTCAGTTCTGGCAGAACCTAAAAGTTCAAATGGATACAAAATTAAATTAGTAACAATAACCAAACAATTTTAATTAGATAATATATTAATTTTAAATGCTATACTGAGACTTTATAAAATCAAAAGATTAATAAATAAATTAGCATTGAATAAATGAAAATTATATACATTTTTAACAAAACTAAACGCCAATAGACATTTACAAATAAATTGCTTTAAAACTTGGTTTAACAATCAAATACATTTTGAAAACTTATCTAAAAAAAAAAAAAAAGCTATTTTCAAATATGTAGTATTTTTGTTTTATTATTAGAAGCAAAATTTTTATCTACAGCTATTTTGATCTCAATAAGTGACATATATGTTGGACCATGTTTAAAAACTAATATCTAAAAAGAAATTTACTTTTGCAATTTAAATTAGATTTGTTTTATAATTTTTTCTTAAATAAAATAAGCAAAAAGAAGTAGATTTTCTAATTCCAGTATATCAAATTGAAGACAAAATATTCGAGGTATAAAAGTTAAAAACTAGATCAAAGTTTATAAATGAGAAGTATCAGTGTTTGATTAAAAGATATGAAGTTCACTTACCAGTTTTATGTACCGGTGTGATTTGCTCATCAACTTTTCGTTTCTTTTTAGGAGGAACTGGGTCAGGGATATCTGTATGTGTATGATCAACCCAAAATATATCGTTCAACCAGTCATACATGGGATCTTCTGATTGCAAAAGAGTTTCATAAGTTCTTTTGAGGTAGTTGATATCTTCCTGATCAATGCCTTTGTTGTAAATATCAAAGAACAATTGTTTTTCTTCTTGATAGCCACGTGGTTGGAATTGAATTTTAGGCTTTACAATAGGTTTAACAGTTTCTGATTCAAGTTCATTGACAGATTTGTTAGTAATATCTGTAAGTGTATTATCTTTAACACGCTTTTTCTTTTTCTTGGTAGATTTCATATCATCTGCTGCTGCCCGACTCGCTGACACTGTAGCAGCAGCAGCTGCGACTACAGCAGCAGTGGCTGCAGCAGCATGTTCATCCACTGTTAAATTACCTGTAGACAATTTTTGAACCACATCCTGTACAGCAGCATTTGCAGCAGAATTGCCCAATAATGCAGTGCTTTTTAATGAATCTTCTGATATGACCTTGCTCTCTGGCCAGCCAGCAGACATTTCGGAATCTTCATGAACCTCACCAATGGCAGGTGGAAGACAGTAATTGTGGTCCATCAAAATTTCAAGAGGTGTGTTATCTTCATCACAAGATTCTGTTCTATCAGAATCCTCCTCCTCTTCTGCCTCTTCATCTTCAATATGGTCTGAGTCTTCAGAAGATTTTATCTCTATACCTACAGGTAGAGGAGGAGGCATAGCTACATAATCATGTTCTGCAATTGCTGGAATCATGTATCCTTTAGAGTGATCTGTTGAGGCTTCCTCATCTGATGTTGCTGTTACCTCAGAAGATATTTCTGTAGATGGTACCTCTTCATCTATTGTTGAATTAGTAGTAGTAGTAGTACTACTACTACTACTAGTAGTAGTAGTAGTAGCAGCAGTAGTAGCTGTTATTTCTTTGTTTTCATCACTGTCATCAACAGTAGCACTTACCTGAGCACTTGACTCTAATGTTTTCTTTGATTCAGTAGAGACAAATGCTTGATCATCACTACTGATGTCAGTACATAAACTGCTAGTATCCATTGATCTTTCAGGTGTACAAGTAGCAGAATTTGCATCAACCAACATGCCACTATCAATTCTTGCAGAAAGGCGCATTCCTCCAGATAATTCCAGTCTCTCTTGGACTTCGTGTTCAGTACTAACACTTGCTTTTTCATTAACATAACCTTTATCTTCCCTATTCATTTCATCTTGCTCTTCTTCCTCTTTAATAGGAGACAGTTGTGGCTTAAACAACACAGATTGGTCAGGTTCTGCATCTGAAGAACTCTCAGTTGTATCTTTCTCAGAATCATCAATTTCCGATTCACTTTCACTGAAAAAGATTAAAATACAATTCTCATTCTGTACATTTTGAAAGTGTTAAATGATCTCAAGTTTTTTAATGAAAAAATAAACCTATTAGCATAAACTTACTACCAGTTTGACAATGTTTTTCATAGAATAACTTTAAAATTATATATATATATATTTTACAATTTCTCACCCAATACAAGGCCTAAGAGCCACTCAAGGTAGAGGATTACTAAATGAGGTTGTTGCACAGGAATCAATGCAGCAGAAATTATATATTAGAGGGCACTGAATAGTTGTGCCCAACCAAGTAGGGATAAAAAAAAAATGGTTAGGTCCAGACAGAGAACTTTTTAACAATTCATTATAAACAAACATGTATATATAAATAGACATTATCTCATATAATTTAAAATGTATATTTATAAGCACATATGTTTGGGAAGATATCCTTGATTTTTAAACTATAAATTTACATTCATGCATTAATATATATATATATATATATATATATATATATATATATATATTTTACAATAGATAGTCACAATAAATAGCAATTTAAACTGCAACTCCAAAATTGTGATCTATGCACAAAATGCAAGAAGTCATATATAGGCATCAGCCAGGCACTTAACAATAGAGTCACCCTTCACAAAAGCAACATTAAATTATCTGACAATAGAAAACTTTCTATTGCAACACATCTACAAATGCAATCACAGCAAATTTAAAATTTGGCAATATACCAAACAGACAACTACTATTTCCTACAAATTCAGGCAAAAACTTCATAGACAAATTTAAACCAGCACTGAACAGATTATAACCCCACACACATGTGCACATGATGGCAGGTACACTGGTTGGACCGCACACATACATACATGCGCAAACAGGTATTCATGGAGAACATATATATATATATATATATATATATATATATACACACACACACTGGCAAAAACAAATAGACTATTCACAGGCACTCACATGAACACAGGAAAGAGTGTGGTGTGTGTGTATATATATATATATATATATATATATATATATATATATATATATATATATATATATATATATATGGGAGTGAATATACAAATGTGGGCTAACAAGAAAAACACACACAGGGATAGGAACACATCTATCATCACCACCTCTCATACCAAACCTAATGGTTTTATTAACACTTAGGCAGAAATTCACTTTTGCAAACAGTCCAGAAAGGAGTTCAAGGATTACTAACAAAAGCAGAAAATGAACAATGAGACATTAAAAGAATATAAGGAAAATTTATTCCTTTTATTTGCCTGAAGAAGGTCATAAGACTGGAAACACACATAGCAGAAATATGAAGAATAAAATATAATATATATACTAAAACAAATCCACAATATAAGCAAAAATGTTTTGGTTTCTTTTTTTAAAATATACATTTTTCTCACATTGCAACAACTATAACCTTTTCCCTATAAATAACTACAACAAAAGAATGCCACGAATAGAAAAGAAAACCATGAAAGAACTCCTTGAATTATACAAAATTATCAACAAAAAACGGAACTTTTGGAGGAAGAATTACAAAAATTGAACAAAAAAAAAAAAAAAAAAAGAAAAAAAAAAAGTACACTATACTTCTACAAATCACATCAAAAACCAGGGAACATAACTGCAACACAGAAACACTAGTGGAATATTTCAAAACGCAGTGTGGATACCTAGAAAATATAAAAAAAAAAATTACACATCCAAGAGGAAGCATACAAAATGAAGAGACAGAATCTCCGGATATGGAACAACCTACTTAAAGAAAACTAGCATTTTTTGATACCATCAAAAATAAAGAAGCCACAACAATATAAAAAACCTTCATAGAAAAGGAGGAAACATTTATTCCAAGGAAATTCCATGAAAAGAAAATCAATCCGCAAGACACAGACAAACAAAAACAAATAAAAAATACACTGAGCCTAGCAAAATTGCAGGCCCAAATGGTAAAATAAAGAAGACAAAACAATACACTTCACTAAAAAGTACACTAAAATTGATAATAAATTTCGGACAGAAATCAAGGAACTCTGTCCCATAGAAACTTACCAATTCCTATCAGAATTATGGGAGTCAAAATGCAAAGAAGAGGAGGAAAAATCCCAGAATATTTTGGAAAGAAAGATAACTTGGCTGAAAACATTACCAAGAAAAGAATAATTGGATAATGAGAGACTAAAAAAACAAGATCCAAACTCAATATAAAACATTACTCAACACAAAACAACTACATGTGACAGCAGCAAATACAGATAAAACCAGAGGTAAGAACCTTAATACATACTACTACACGCAACCATATTCACAAAATTGGAACCCTAATACATACCACATACAAACACTCCCACACAACAAATACAATTATGAAAATATACCTAACAGTGCACAAAAAAACCTTTATAACATATCACAAACAAACAGTTCAGAATACATACACATTCACAACACTTAGCACAACCAACCAAACCTAACAACCACTACCCATATCAAAGAACACAAACAAAATCCCCTGGAAATCTCCACATAAAATCCATACAGAAACAACTGGACCATCCCTTATAACAACAGGTACACACTTATATAGAGCCATCTAGAAACAACAACTACAATTTTAACAAGAGAAAGTATCACTGGCTAGAAAACCCAAACTGTGGAAAGAAACAATCATTATTTTTTAGAGGGCTCAGTCCAAACAAGAAGGCCAGTTTAGATGACACAAAACCCAAAATAATAAACCTATCTACGTATACACTTACAAAAGAAGAAATCAACCATATATATATATATATATATATATATATATATATATATATATATATATATATATATATATATGTATGTATATATATATATATACACACACACACACACACACACACACATTAAATGATCTACTGTTTTTAAAAAGGAGCTGCTCCAACTCCATTTAAAAAAAAAAAAAAAAAAAAAAAAAAAAGCAGCTTCAAGGCTCCATAGTTAAAATAAGCTGGATATGAGATATTTTGGTATTCAGATTTAATAAGAACCAACATTTAGCCTGTCAGAATACCCTTTACCCATAAAAACATACCAAATTTCCCCCAGTGTACTCCCTTATAAGGCATATGTCATTCCTAACTCCAAAAGAATTACCTCAACAAATAGCAAATTTAGTTTTACAAATTTTATTTTATCATAAACTGGAGTTTAACTTTAGTAATAGTTGTTTTTCGAAAAATTCCTCCTCCATGGCTGAACAGTCTCTCAACAGATGCAGATGAGGGAATGGTTGTGTTGAATTTGTGAAATAATTCACATTTCTGGATATTTGGCCAATTCCTCAATTGTTGCAATTTTAGCACTTACATATTGGTTCAAAATGTCTGCATTTGTGTTTTAGTTTTTGGACACTTGGAAAGAAGTCATCCTCAAGACACCTCATTGTTACTTGACCTGCAACCTGAACTTTCCCTTTTCAGGCTGGACAGTTCTTTCTTCACCTTTTTGAGGATATATGTCTTAGTTTCTTGGACATTTACCCAATCCAAGTTATTATATTGTGAGATTAGAAATGCTGCCAGAAGTAAATTTCTATCTTGAAATTATGAAGCAAATCTTTTATTTATGCTGTCACACAGGGCATCCACTAATGGCATACAATAACACAATTTGTGTTCTTTCCTTCTAAGCTTCAATTGTTGGAAGGAAGAAGCCAATGTAACAATTTATCTCATCCTGGAGGAGATTTAATGCTTGTGCAAAGGGTTTTATTACCTCCAGGTACTCTTCAATAAAATGAATACCTGCTTCCCTAAAGCATTCAAGCTCAAGGGTGTCTATGAGAGGGTCCAGGTTATCTCTAATTTCTTTAAAACAAAGTATTATTAAAATAATAATTTGAAAAGAAGATACAAGAACTTAACTTTAACATAGATAAATTGATTTTACTTATTTAAAAATATTAGAGGTCTTAGCCCCTAACTCCACTATCCAGAAAGTACAGCACTGATATTGTTGCAGTGGTGCCTGGAAAATTCTGTAACGGAAAATTCAGTAACTAACTGAATCTTTTGTTACCAAATCTTCCAGACACCAAACATTTGGCCTAAAAGTTTAATTTTATGAATTCAGAAAAATTTGGTAACTATTAAATAAAAGTTGATTGAAAATTTGATTTTACAGCTGTTCTGGAGTTGGAATTTGGTGGCTAAGCCCCCCCTCTATATTTTTATATAACTGAAAATCATGGGGTAAAACCCCACTACTATAGCAGAACTGTACTTATAAAGGAGTGCTTAGAAGCCTAGGCCTGCTTCCCCAATATTTTTTTAAAAAAGTATTATTACCTATGGGGCAGTGTAGAAAAGCCCAACTGCAACAATATCAGGGCTGTAATGTCTGGATTGGGGGTTTAGGGCCGTAAGCCCCCTCCAATATTTTTAAATATTTTTTAAATGCGTACTTAATTACTATACTCTATTATTTTTAAGCAAATAAAATTGATTTATCTAAGTTAAAGTGAAGTACTTATTTTCAAATTATCTTAATGAAAAAAGTAGTAATTATATAAATTAAATTTTAAATAGTTATTTCTTTTTAAAGAAGCAAAAACTATAGCCTCATTTTTTTTTAGAAAATTTTTCTGTCAATTTTCAATTAACTTTTATTTCATAGTTACCAAATTTTCTTACCTTGTCAGAATTACCAAATTTTCTGGGCACCCAAATTTATATACATTAAAAAGTAAATTAGAATTTTATTTCAGGACAAAAAGTATCATTTCTGCCCAAGAATCAATTTTATTCAACATTTGGACAAATATCAAGGGAAATAGGCGAGAAAATCCAACGGAAGTTATTACCTGTAAAGATTTCATTTATTTATTTATTTTTTAATAACTTTCTTCTTATAATAATAATAAAAATAATAATAATGGCAAAATTGTGTACAAAAGTAAATTGTCAGTAAATTAATAAGAAAACAATGGTTTATTTATTCATGGTCATAAAAACAGAAAAGTTCAAACTTTTCTTCCCCCACATCAATATCTACAGACAGCTTTTATACTCTCTCATCAACATTCACATACACACATCATGGCTGTTTAAAACGCTTATTTTTGTCACATAGGAAAATCCAACATGGCGTGTAAATGAAATATTCGGTGAAAAATCGCATTCGTCAGTAATATTTTAAACACCTCATAGAATGTAAAGTTCTTAAAGCAAACCTGTGCCAAACTGTTTTCCTGAATTCTTGATGACTTGGCTGTCCAAAAATGACATCAAGATGAAATAATGGAAACTGACTGTGAAAAATACAATTATGAGCAACAAGTAAATCAGTAAGCAATCAGTAAACTTCTGAACCTTTTCAGGCAACATTATAGGATCCAGATGGCTATTGTTTGCGCATGGAATTATTCACTGGTAATTAATCTTTGATTTGGTTTGTCGGCGGTTAGCATTAAGACATCATGCCCAGTTTTCTGAGAAAAATGCCCTCCCCCTTTTTTTTTTATTTCTTTTTTATGAAAAAATATTTATTTTCACTTCAAAGTAATATCATTCAAACTTCATTCCTTTATTCTTAATTTGGCATGAACATCATTGAATAAAAGGAATGGATAAATGGCCTGGCGTTCGGGAATATGAAGATGTGTCGAAAAAAAAACAATGTCGTCTGCTAAGTATTTGTTTGTCATCATTGGGCCGCAGGGTGTTAAAAACAAAACACATCAAGCCATTGTTCAAACATAGGTTTGAATTATTTAAACAAAACCCAAATTAAATTTTTTTTTTAAACTAAAACCCAACAATTTTTCCCCAAAAAAAACCCCTTAAAAAAAAAAAAAATTTTTTTTTTCCATTTTTTAAAAATTTTAAAAAAAATTTCTTAAAAACCCCTTTTACCCCAAAAAACCCCCCTTTTAAAAAAAAAATTTTTTAAAAAAGGAGCCCTTTTTTCCATAAAACAAAACAATTTAAAAAAATTTAAAAAATTTATAATATCAAACCCAAAACCTTTTAAAAAACTAAAACCCACCTTTAAATATAAAAAAATATTAAAAAAAAAACCCCAAACCCTTTTTTAAATTTAAACCAAAACCCCAAATATATATAAATATATAAAAAACCCCCTTTTTTATATATATATATATAAAAAATAAAAAAAATTTAATAAAACAAAAAAAAATTTTAATCCCCCCCCCCCCAAAAAAAAAAAAAAAAAATAAAACAAAAATTATTTTTAAAAATTTTCACACAAATTGTTCACACAATTAAAAAATTTATGTAAAACCAATTTGTTTTTTTTACACAAATATTTATTTTATTATATATATATATATATAACTTTATATATTATATATAATTATATATAATATAATTTTAAAAAAAAATTTAATAAAAAACCCCCAATTTTTAAAAAAACCCACTAGAAACCAGGGTAAACCCCAAAAACCCCCCCACGGGAAAGGTTAAATTTTAACTAAAAATCTCTCGGGCAATTAGAAAAATTTTTATTTTTGGTTTCCTTTCTTTAATGAAATTTATTCATAAAAATTTTTCCCCCCAATTTGAAAAGGGTAATTACTTTTAAAATATATTTTATTATATATATATATAAAAATTTAAAATATATATATATATTTTTTTTTTTTTTTTTTCCCCAAAAGGTCTGTGGATAAACTATTGACTCAATGTAATTTTCCTTCATTTAAAAAAAGTGAGGCGGGTTTTAAGGGGGCTGGAAAAGATGATGGGAAAAAAAGAAAAGGGAGGGGGATAGATCAGGGCATCTAGGTTATTAACATTAAATTTTAATGGGTTTGGGGAAATTTTATATCGGGGGAAAAAAGTGGGGGTTCGGTGGGTCGAGACATGGTTTTGATATAGAAGAACCCATTTAACAGTTTAAAAGGGGGGTAGATGACCAAATAGAAACAAATTCATGATTTGGGAAAAAAGCACAATTTGGGGGAACAAAACATTTTAAAAAGACGAAGGGCGGGATTTTAGGAAAAACTACGGAAAATTGCCAATAGGCCAATTTTGGGTTTTCTCCGGACTTACCAAAAAAACCAAAAAATAAAGCACCAAAAAATGGGAAATTTTTTATTAATGTTAAAATGATTTAAAAAAACTCGGGAAAAAAAAAATTTTTATGGAAAAAACATTACTTGGTTTTTTACTCGTGGGCAAAATTCCAATATAAAAAATTAATTAATAAAATTTAATATAAAATATAATTTAATTTTTTTTAATTTTTTTTATATATATATAAAATATATAACAAAAAAAAAACACAAAAGTACACCCCCCAATTCCAAAACCCCACATATATATTTTTAAAAAAACTTTTACAAACCCCCAAACAAATTTTAAAAAATAAAAAATAAGATTTATTTAAAAAGTTTTTTTAAAACAGAATTTTTGTTTTTTCTATAAAATGTCCCCAAATTTTATGAATAAAAATCCAAAAAATTTTCAAAATATAAACTAATTATCAATTTTAAATCATATATTATTATAATAAATTTTAAAAATACAATATATTAATCTATTTTTTTCTTTTTTTTTTTTTTTTTTTTCTTTTTTTTCATACTTTTTAAAAATATTTTTAAAATTTTATATTAAAAATTTTCTATTATAAAATTATTTCTTTTTTCATTTTTTTTTTTCTTCTTTTTTTTTCTTTTATTTCTTTTTTAAAAATTTTTATTTCTCTTTTTCCTTTTTTTATATTATATGATATGATTAATTACATATTTAATACATTAAAATTCTCATTTTTCATTGCATTTTTTTTTATTTTTCTCTTTTTTTTGTTTTTTTTTTATTTTCTCTTTTTTTTATCTAAATTATTACATTTTCATTATATTCCTATTTTTTTTTTCTACAAAAATTTCAAAAATTTTATTTTTTTCTTTTTTTTCTATCTGTTTTATTTTCCCCAAATTTTATTAAAAATCTATAAAAATAATAATAATAATAATATAAAATTATTTTATATAAATTCATATTATTTTCAAATTTTTCAATTTTTTTTCATTTTTTAAAAGTTTTTTTTCACATTTTTTTTAAAAATTTTTTTTATCATCATAATTAAAAATCATTTTTTACAAAACATAATTTTATAAAACATAAATATAATTAAATAAATACTTTTTATTCATTATTATTTATTTTTTTTTTAAAAATTTTAAAAATTTTTCCCTTTTTTTTTTTCTTTTTTTTTTTTTTTTTTTTTTTTTTTTTTTTTTTTTTTTTTTTTTTTTACCTTTTTTTCTTTTTTTTTTTTTTTTTTCTATTTTTTTTTTTTTCTCCCTTTTTTTTTTTTTTTCACTTTTTTTCTATTTAAAACTTGGGGGGGGGGGGGGTGGGGTTTCTCGTAGAAAAGGGTTTGAGGGGTTTGGGCCAAATGCTAATTTGGATGGAGGGGTTTTTTTTTGGGGTTTTGGGGGGTTTTGCTTGGTGGGTTTTTGGGCGGGGCGCTTTTTGGGTGCTGGGGGTTTTGGTTCTTGTTTTGTTCGGGGGTGAATTCGAATTTTTGTTTTGGTGTGTGTCTTTTGGGTTTTATTTTTGGGCTATTTTGGTTCGTGGTTTTTGCTTTTTAATAAAAAAAAAATAAAAATTAAATTTTTTTATTTTTAAAAAAAATTTTGGGAAAATTTTTATTTTGGTTTTTTGGGGGGTTTCATTTTTGGGGTTTTTTTTTTTGGTTTCATGTGGAAAAAAATTTTTTTTTGGTATTTTTCAAAGTGAAAAAAAGGAAAATTTTTTTCTTTTTTTGGGTTTGAAAAAAAAAAAAAAAATGGGGGATCATTTATTTTTTTGGGGGGTTTGGTTTT
>CAHIKZ030000552.1:0-5000 GCA_903632075.3 Acanthosepion pharaonis
TTTTTATAAATTCCCGTTTGATAAAACGACGGGCATTTTTTAATTTAAAATTTTTTTAACAAAAAGGCTAAACGGAAAAAAAAAAAACACAAATGCTCTTTCCCAGCGATTCTTCCAATTTAACCCCGGCCAAAAAAAGTTTTATTACCTAAAAAAGGTAGAAACCGAAAAGGGGTGAAGAAAATCTAGGGAAAATTTTTTTTTAGCTTCTTTTTTTTTTAACCCAGTAAAGCAACGAATAATCATTTTAAGTTTTCCACAGTAAAAAAAACGTTTCTTATTTTTTTTCATTATTTTCCAAATTTAAAAATTTTTAGACAGGGGAAAATATTTTTTGGTCAAAAGGCGGGGGGAAATTTGGGGAATTTTTTTTGGCCCGTATACAGGGTGGGGAATTTTTTTTTGGTCATATATTAAATACAATAAACAGGGTTGGGAATATTTTTTATTCCGGGGGGGTTTTTGTTTTTTATAAAAATTTTTAAACCTCATCTTTCTTATATTTTCCCCAATTTCCTTCTTCGGGTGATTATAACCCAACTAAACCCCTTTATTTCGTTTTCAGGGTGGTTGTTCTAGTTCCCACGCGCCATGCCTCTTCCAATTCTGAATTTTTTTTAAACCCGGAATCGAAAATTTCCCTGAAAAAAGACCGATTTAAAAGGCTAAAATTTTCCTTTTTTTTTTTTACGGTTTTATCAACCACAATGGATTATTTAATGCTGACAATTTTTTTTTGGGTAATATTTTTTCTTAAAATTTTTGTGGTTTTTAAAAATATATAAAGGCCTTTTTTTAAAAAAAATGCATTAATTTTAATAAATTTGGTAATAATTTTTTAAAAAGTTTTGGAAATTTTAAAACATTTTTACACTTCCTTTAATGTTTTGCCCCCGGTTTGGGGGGTTAATATTTTCTGGGGCTGATTTGGGGTTCCCCAAGGGCCCAAGTGGATGGGGGAACACCAAAATTTAAAGGGAAGGGGGTTTAAAAAACCCCCTTATCGGGAGTCCTTTCATCGGATTTTATCGTTCCCCCGGGCAGAAGGAACAAAAACCCCCAACAACAAAAATGCAATATTGAATCCCAAATTAGGAAAAGCCCAAAGAAAAATCTTAATTTTCCCACCGAATAGTAGCGAAACTTTAAGGCAGCACTTCAAATCAAAAGGGTAACTATGTCCACACAAATAATTTTCACTTTCGATTTCCATCTGATAAATTTTTAATAAGGTAGTTGGTTTAAAACCAAATGGTTATGGGAATTGTAATACTACTTGTTCTTGCAAAAGGGAAAAATTAAAATTCATTGCCCCAAAGGCCCGTGCAACCTTTTTTTTTCCCGAAAACACGTTTTTCCCAAATCCATTTAAAAGTTTTTGGTTCAGGGATTGATATGGTTTTGGAAAACCAAAAAAGTCAAATCTTGATTTGACATTTATTTTTTCCCCGAAGGGCCATTTAATGTCCACCAAATTACAAAAATTCTTTTTTTTTAAATTTTATAAGGCCCATATGTAAAAGAAAAATTAATAAAAAAAAATTATATAAAGAAAGGATTTTAAAAAAAGAAAAATTATATAAAAAGGAAAATTATATAAGGGTTATATATAAAGAAAAGGTTAAAGGGGTTTCCCCCAAAAAATTTTATAAATCTTTAAAATTAAAAGTTTTTTAATACATTCCGAGTGAAAAATTTAAAATGAAAAAATAAAAAATGGTTTTGGGAAGAAGGGGGAAGTTACCCCCCTAGATCACCAGTTTGCCCTTGGTTTTTTTTGGGGGGGTTTCAAAGAAACTTGGGGAAACAAAATTTTAAATGGGAAGAAAAATGTCCAAAAAAGGGGAAAGTTTGGGGAAAGGTCTTTTTTTGATGAAAAGTCAGCAGAACGGTAACCTTTTTGGGCATTTGATGGTTTACATAAAATTCTATTTTGACATTTTTTTTTTCCATGTTTTTTTTTTTTTTTTTTGATTTTTTATAAATTTTTAAATGTTTTCTTTCTTTTTTTAATCATTTAAATAAAAAAAAAATTATTTCCAAGATTATCATTGTTTTTGGACACCCAAAGGATTTAATAAAGGAAGGAATAAGGGTTAATAATAAGAAGGATTAACCTCTTTCCAAGGGAACATTTTTCAAAAACCAAATTCAAAGGGGGCCCTGACTGTGTTTTAAAGCTGTTTTTTGTTCAAAAAAAGTTTATTTTCGAAATTGTTTTTAAAATAAAAAACAAATTTTTTATTTCTTTAAAAAATTCTTAAACTTATTTACAAAAAAAAAAAATAAGCTTTTTTTTTGAATGAAAAAGACAACCCAAAAAGGGAAAGGCCCTGGTTAAGGTAGAAAATTTTTTGTGGTGGGGAAGGAAATTTTTGACAATTCGTTTTTACCTTTTCACCCAAAATCCTTTTTTTCTTTTTCCCCAAAGCATTTTCCATTTTGCTTTTCATGGGAGATTCATGATTACGCATTACACCTTCGGGTTTTCTGTCGGAAAGGGAATCAAAACTGAGTTTCAAATTGAAACCCCAAAGGCCAAAAACATTTTTTCGCCAAATTTAAATACGGTGAATGGTTCCCCAGTATAAAAAATAAAAAATTTTTAATTTAAAAAAAAAAACTGGTCAAAAAACTTCCAAAAAAGCAATTAACAAGTAATAAACAGGACGTTGGGGGCCATGATCCTTAATTTCAAAGGCAAACCTTTTTTAAATTAAAAAAAAATTATAAAATTACAAAAAAAAACTAATAATCATACCCCCTTTTTTAAATGGATTTAAATTCATTTACTAGTTTGTCCCATCAAAACTCCGTTTGGGGCCTTAGGGGCCGTCTTTTAAATTTTTGTTTTTTTAGATTAAAACTAGTAATTTTAAACCCCGCCCGCTTTTTTATAACTTTTGCGGGTGCGCTGACACGTTTTTGACAGAAAATTACCATTTTCTGGAATACAAAAAATTAAGGTTGCCCTTTTCGTTTTTACGGGGCCCCCCGGGGCTCGAGGGGAAAATCTGTTCCCCGTTGGAAGTAGAAGATCGGTCGCTTTGGTGAAAAAAAATAACCAAGATTTCCCCTTTTTTCCCCTCACTCAAGGAATCCCGGAAAAATAACCAAATTTTTTTGAAAAAAGATTCGCTTTTCAATTCAAGAAATATTTTTGGCCTTTTTTTCGAACGGAACAATTTCCAGCTTTTGAACCACAAAACGAAATGCAAACGCGATGATTTTTCCAATGGAAAACGGGTCCGAAAATTTTTAAAAGGACGTTTCCTTGCATTCATTTACTGCCATCTTGGGAAAATTTTTTATTGTTTTTTTGGCTCATTTTTCCGGAATTACTTTTCCCCCTTATCATTACCGCCTTAATTTTTTCCGCAAATGACCGAAGTGCCCTCCCTTTGGAATTGGGGCGGCGTCGGGATGATAAACCATCCGCGTCCTTTTTGGATAAACTCTCCCCCCCTGGTAAGACGAAAAACCCTTCCGTTGTAAAATTAACCCCCCTGGGTAGAAAAACACATCCCTCCATAGTTTGAGAAAAATTTAAAATCAACAGGCCCTCGATGGGGGGTTTTTTGGGGGGCTGGCCCCCTAGGATTTTTTGGGGGAAAAGGGGTTTCCATATGGGTAAATGAATCAAAACTGGGGTCAAAACGGGGGAATGAAAAAGGTTTTAAAGAAAAAATAAAAATACCACAAAGAAATTTGTAAAAAAATTAATTTGATATCCCAAACCAAACCCCATTTACTTTTTTAACTGGAAAGGGTTTTTATAAAAAGGTTTTGATTTTGGGGGGAGGGCAGATTAATAGAAAAAAATTTTAAAGAAGGTGCCCACCTGGGGGAAAAATGCCGGAACCTTTTCCCTTTACGAAAGAGGATTGCTCCCCCCGGAAAGACAACCGACGTTGGGGTTCCCCTTTTGGGCAGGGTTTTTAGTCCCCCCCTTAAAAAAAAAATTAAAACAATATTTTGTGAGGAGACATTATGTGGTATTCAACTACAAAAACGGATAACAATGTTTTATTTTTTTATAAAATTTCCCCCCCAACCCAAAAACAAATTCTTATTGATATTACTCACCATCTTTTTTGCCACTAAACCAAATTTTTTCAAAATCCACCGTAATCAACCTTAAAAAAAGTTTTTAAAAATTTTTTAAACATTTTTAAAAAAAAATTTTCAAAAAATTTTTTATCTCACGAGAAAAAAATATTTTTTTAATTTTGGGGGTCTGTACATTCTTTGAAAAAAAAAAAATTTTGATCTTAATTTTTTTGGGAGTTAAAATGACTTTTTTTTTCAACTTTGTTGATTTTTTTTTATGGGGAAAAAAATGGTCCGGATCACATTAAAAGAAAAAAAACTCAAGGAGTAACAAATCATTTTCATTCCATACCACCCCTTGAATGAAAAGAAAAGGGAATGAAAAGATGGGTGATAGAAGAAAAGAAAAGGGAAATTTGTTCTTGGGGGTTTTCCCCCATTTTTTCCCTTTTCCTATTCTCTTCCTTTTTCCCCTGTTTATATATGTATATCTGACTCAGTCTTGTTATCTATCTAACTCAGTCACTTTTATAACTATTTATCACATTATTTACAATATATATTTCATCTATTCTTTATCTATCTATCTATTATCTATCTATCTATCTATCTATCTATCGTTTCGTTTGGTTATATGTATGTATCTATCTTTCTATCTCAGTTTATTCAGACCTATCTATTTATTTATCTATCCCGCTATATATATTGCTTCTTTTAATTCAGTTGCCTTTTTCTTGGGTAATTGTTCGCTTCTTTCTTTCCTTCTTTTTCATTCTATTTATTAATTATTTTTTCTTTCCTTTTTTATTTCACTCTGGGAGGAGGGGTATGTACGCCTGTCTGTCTGTCTCTCTCTCTCTCTCCCTCTCCCTCTCTCTCTCTCTCTTCCCCTTCCTCTTTCTCTCTATGTCGTTTCTTTTTTTTATTTCTCTCTGCCATACATGCTTTCG
>CAHIKZ030000552.1:10000-12500 GCA_903632075.3 Acanthosepion pharaonis
TCACTGCAAATGTAGACAAGAATAATATTTAAAAAAAGAAAAAGTAATTTGGTTAAACGGTCTTCTATTAATGGTCTTCGCGTCATCAATACATACTTTCAAAGTTTGTGTGCTTGTGTGCACACGCACGTCTGTGTACACGTATGTGTGTGCATGTGTGTATGTGTGTGTGTGCACCTTTAGGAAGATGCGAATAAAGAAGTAACATTGAGACAAGTTATGAAAGAAACTTGTAAAACCTACATATAAAATTGTCAGAGAAAGAACCCGGGGTGACAATCTTTATTAAAATACTTTATTACAAGAAAAACTCATATACAACAGATTTAGTCGGTGGTCGAGGCAGTTGTTGATTGGTTTGTTGTTTGTGTTTCACCGTATATAACACCTCTATGGGTTTTTTAATGTCGAAATCTAAATATTTTGTACACAATTTTTTTTTTTTGGGGGGGGGGGTAATAATGGTTTTAGTGATACAAGTTTTACTAATTAACCATTTTGTGGCGTACGGTGGCCGTTAATAATTTAGCATAACTGAAGACTTCAATATTAAAATAAAACAGTATTTAATTACAACCTCAAATAAATACTTAACAAGAATAAAGAAGTAAAAGTCAGCAGAAGATAATTAATCATTTCAGTGAATACCTTGTTAGTAGCGAGGCTCGGCTTAACATCCGATAAGTCCTAAATCAAAACCCAAAACATTATTTACATTATTCGGACTACTGTCCTCATCTTTGTCTATATTTATTACAACGCTTATATATATATATATATATATATATATATATATATATATATATATATATATATATATATATATATATATATTCATCATATAGATCACGTGCCATGTTTAATGGATGTCATTATGAACTTATTTCCTGTTAATTTGCCAGTTCTACTGCCATACGGATTTTAAATTCACACTCTTTCTCCTGCTCCTCCTAGACTGCCTTTATCCACTGTGCCATGTGTCCTTGATAACAGAACCATTAAACATGCTGGAACTAGAAATTACGCCAGTGAGCAAAATTTTGAATTCAAGTTCGACATTCCAACCACCTAGAGTGGCCGAAACCAAGACTCACCCAGTCTGATCTATTTTACCAATAGTTGGGGAGGGAAGAAAAGAATGTAATGAACTCAACTGTAATTCGAACTCGCTGTCTTCCGATTGAGAAAATCCGAACTGCCACAGTCGGCCTACAGGACTTACAGCTTTATTTAAATGTGTGTGAGAGAGAAATATAGGGGCGGGGACAGTGACAGAATTATCAAGGAGATTTTTTCATTTTGTTTGTTTCAAACCCATCTGAGGGAGAGATTTGCTTCGTGCCTTTTAGGAAGTTTTGGAGGGTCATGAAATCAACGTCCTGAAGGGACACGGCACATAGAAGAAAAAGAAGAAAAAGAAGAGATACAGAGACAATATGTGAGTTTATAGACGAAAGCGCCAAGAAAATAAACAGATAAGGAAAATAGAAATAAAGTGTTATAGGAATAACTATGCCGAATAAAAGGATATAGATACCCACCACATCCAAGAAAACCTGGTAATTTCAGTTGTCACCCATCAAGGTATTAACCAAGCTCAATGTTGCTTAACTTGTGTTGTGTGTGTGTGTGTGTGTGTGTGTGTGTGTGTGTGTGTGTGTGTGTGTGATCATTCATGAACAGATTTAAAAAAAAAAAGGTCTGCAAGGTGTGTTAGTTCGCTTGAATGTTTTGAGCGTGGTTTAAAATCGAAGAAAATAAGAGAAACAAACGCATACACACACACACACACATGACTATCAAACGACCGAGAGTGGAACTGGGGGAAGGTTTAACTGGATAACAGTGACAAATGGAAGCTGGTTGTCCTTCTCCTAGATTGGTGCAACCAAGAGTGATTCTCAAACTGGTACTACTATTTAATGATTGTTACCATCATATTTTTGGAAAAAGAATAGCGAAGATAATGAACAAAAAAAAAGAAAAGAGGAAAAAAACAAGAACGGAATCAGAGGTGGGGGGTGGATTAAAACCAGAGGGAGAGATGAAGGAAGAAAACAACAAAAAAAAAGGAGAAAAACAAACATAGAAATAAAAAGATGCTAAAGTGAGGCAACGGTGTAAAGGGAGACAACTGAGGATCTCAATAAAGAGAAAAAGATAATAAACGTATATATATATATATATATATATATATGTGTGTGTGTGTGTGTGTGTGTGTGTGTGTGTGTGTGTGTGTGTGTGTGTTTAAATATGCATTCGAAAAATTAGGAATAAATGAAAATACAGTGCAGGCGCCATATGCGAAAATAGACGGGAAAAAAGAGAAAGACTAAATAAAATAATATACTAAAATAAGAGGATGTGTTTCCTTTTTTGCTTATTTCTTCTAGAGAGATGAACAAGAAGGGAGAAAATAGGAACTAATAGTTGGGAAACATAGATAGATAGATAGATAGACTCGCTGATAGATAGATAAATAGAACTGCCACAGGGACAG
>CAHIKZ030000552.1:15000-42500 GCA_903632075.3 Acanthosepion pharaonis
TTTTCCTGTTGGTGCGTTATTGCAAGAGAAACTATCGTTTTATTTTTTATCTCTTTATATACAAATATAATTCCATTAACAAATACATTATTTTAGTCCAAGTAAAGTTTTCTAGAGGACGAAAAGCATTATTATAAATTTTTTCCACCTTAATATTTATACCTTCTAAATAATAGTGGTATTTCTGCCGTATTCTTTACATATATATATATATATATATATATATATATATATATAATTATTATTATTATTATTATTATTATATGTTTCGCAGATAAAATAAAATAAAAAATAACAACTTACAACAAAAGTTGTTAAAACTGCGCGACAAAATATATATAAAAAAAAAAAACAATTTCGCCCCACCCCTTTTTAATCCGTCCCACCCCAAGAGCAGAGAAGGAAATCGAAACATAGATGCGGTGAGAATAGAAGGAACTATAATAAAAGAAAGAAAAGAAAAGAAATCCAAGAAGGTTGGGGGGGAGAAATTCATTGATTACCCACCTCCCCACCCACAAAGACACACTTACACCCTTCTCCCACCCGGCAAGATCTTCTTTCATTTCTAAATCGGGAGGACTCATGACGATGTGATTAGGTACTTGTAATTGTTCAAACAAGAAAATTAACAGAAAAAAAAAATTGCTGCTGGGTTAGGAGATGGTAGCAAAGGGACACGTGACCTCGCTAGCATCCCTGCTATACAAGTAATGATTTTTAGCCTACCAGATCGGGTCATTAGAACGATACCGGCACCGCCCTTCCTCTTCCCACCCGTGCCGATTCGTGACCTGATGAATAGATTACTAGGCACCCTCCATGCATTAAACTCTAAGACTGATTTTCTTGGTGGGAACTTTAATATTGTCTTTTGTGTACGGATAGGAAAAAACAAGTTAAGATGAGGCATGAATCTACTTTCCCTACTCACTGGAAGGACGATTATTCTTCTCTTTTTTCTTCTTCTTGTTATTTTTTATTTTATTACGGCAATGTTCATACTTTACAAGGCTCGGAGGCCACTCGAGGTAGAGGGCTACGTTAGGAAGCAATGAAGTGCGGATACGAGTGGAAGATAGTGGTTACCCCTAGCCCTGAACAAGTTATGATTGTAGTGATCGGGAAAGCATTCTCTTGGGAGTGTGTTCCATAGGGCAACTGTTCGCGGAAAGAAGCTGTTCGAGTGGAACTTATGTGTGTGTGTGTGTGTGTGTGTGTGTGTGTGCGCGCGCAAATATATAGAAAAATAGGAAAGAACACGTTAGGTAAATAATCCGAAGTTCTTGAGTATTTATGTTTTTATTTTTTAAAAAACAGTACTCAATACAAAAGTAGAGCCTAAATTATAATAATAATTATTTTTTTTAAAATATGATTCCTTCGCTACATAAGAGTTCACATGTTTCAAAAACACGAGGCAAAAGCTCTGTTTCATCCTCAAGTGAATCTTTTTGGAATGAAACAGTTTTTGGCTCTCGTTTTTGAAACATGAGAACTCATATGCAGCAAAGGAATCATATTTTTTAGAAAAATAATTATAATCTTAAAAAGTAATTTAAAAAATAATTATAATTACATATATATATATATATATATATATATATATATATATATATATATATATATATATAATGTATTAACTTATGATAGAAAAGGTAGTTTAAATGCATGATATATTTATTGGGTAAAAATGTCTTTTCTTATCTTTTATATTCTTTTTGTTTTTATTCTTTCTTTTCCCGTTATTTTTTTTTCACTATATCATTTTCGTAATTTTTAATTTTTTTGTCTGTTTCTTCTTTTTAACTTTTTCAAATATCTCTGGCTTTTTAATATTGTTTGTGGTTTTCATGCTTTTTTCGCTTTGTATCATTTTTTTAATCGGAATCATCCCAAGCAAGGCTATAAAGCCATTAAGACACAAGGGGTTACAGGGTGTGGAATAATTAGTAACAGAAACATTAATAATGAGCGTGAAGTGGAAAGAGTAATCAATTATATTGAGGTTTTCGGCTCTCGTTTTTGAAACATGAGAACTCTTATGTAGCGAAGGAATCATATTTTTTAAATAATTATAATACATATATATATAATTATAATACATACATACATATATATATATATATATATATATATATATATATATATATATATATATATATATATATCACGGCTTGAACTGGCTTCAAATGCTCCGGATGGAACGGCTTGGGGATAGAAGACGTAACTCATGGGGGCATAGTCCGTTGGTATAAGTAGACTCGGATGAGTCACACGACGAAATTTGTAAAGAGCTGGCGCTATATCGAGTCTGGTTCGTAACTGTGCAGGTTCGATTTTCGGCAGCGGATGTGCACTGCTGATGAGTTCCCAAAATAGGACGAAATGGCCGTCGAGTGCTTTTTGTATTCTATTGAGGATTCTTCTAGACTCGATGAATTAATTATATATATATATATATATATATATATGATAGAATAATAGTAACATCTACAGATACGTAAAATTACGTGATTTAACGTATATCATGGTGAATTGTTGGTCAATAAATTGCTCAATATCTATCGAGAGCAACAATTATTGTATCAATTGAAAGTTCAAAATACAGTGTAACCCGGATATTAGAGACCCTGATATAAGAGAAACCCGGATATAAGAGAGATTTTCTCTGGTCCCAAATTAGAGCCCATACTTACCTAAACAAAATAGACCAAACCCGGATATAAGAGAAACCCGGATATAAGAGTCTTCTTCTCCCGGTCCTGACAACTCTCTTATATCCGGGTTACACTGTACGTATCGAAGAACAACTTAAGAGTTTCGCTATCCAAAGCTATTCAGTACTTAAACCAGCTGCAATGAGAAGAAAGATGGCGAAACTCTGATTCGATCCTACATAAATATTGGACTTCAATATTCTAAAATAATAATATATATATATATATATATATATATATATATATATATATATATGAATTGCAATCGCTCTTTTTTTTTTCTCTCTCTCTCTCTATCTCTCTCTCTCTACATCATATATATATATATATATATGATGTGAGATAACGATGTATATTCTATATAACATTACTGAGGAAATTGTAAGACAAAATGAAAAATGTTTATTTGTTACGCGTTTCATTCGTTATAACTTCATCTAACTGTTTTTTTGATGAAGTCCTAACCGATAAAACGAGCCACAAATAACCTTTTCTTTCATTTTGTTTTATATATACATGCTGCGATGGGTAAATTTTCGCTGTTTCATCTTTTAGATTTCGAGCATGAGCGTTGTTTGATTTTGATTTTGTCGACTGTACAGTATAGTAGGGTCAGTTGGACAGTGAGAAAAAGAGTACCATGATGAATTCATTCCGCCACAAATTTGGAAACGGCATTCTGTACTACTTGGCTTTCGCACTGGAAGCTCTAATACAAATATTTCAGAGTTTTTGGCTGTCAATCTAGGGACAGTGAAGAGGATTCGGAAAGAGGTGTATGATATGTCGTCTCAACATCATGGGATTTGAAGAGATCACTAGTTATGGTGACATTATGTCACGATTCATCTTCCCGCAACAGGATTCTGCATCATACCATAAAATCATGGCTGTCAGACAATTTCTGCGATCACATCACCATTTACATCTGGCCACCTTACTCCCCATACTGCAAACCCTTTTATTATGAGGGATGAGCAGCAGTTGAGTAAGAGAGACAAACAAGACTTCTTGAAGAACTTAAATAAGAAAACCGTCCAGTTGAAGGAAATTTCGAAGTCATCTGGAGACCGTGTTTGAAGCCAATGGCGATTTTATTGAATAAATCTACTTTTTAGCAATTCTAGAGATTTATGTATAATTTTGTGTAAATATTTCTTTTAAAATGAGAAGCCAGTGTTGCTTAATTTAGGCCACAATATATCCATCGCACGCAAATATATATATATATATATAAGCAAGTGTAAATGGATATAAATCCGACAGAATGAAGAAAAATTTTGAAAAAACAAACAAAAATCCTTAAATGTAGTTAAAATGAAAGAAATGTCGACGTCTGAATTATTAAACCGAAACGTCAGACGTCGACATTTCTTTCATTTTAACTACATTTAAGGATTTTTGTTTGTTTTTCAAATTTTTTTCTTATATATATATATATATATATATATATATATATATATATATATATATGTGTCTGTTTGTGTGTGTGTATTTATTGAAATGAAGAGAAAGAACAGACAGATTAAGAATTCACAGTTCTTACCATTTAATTTTTTTTTAAAAGTTCTCAGTAGAACGTAGAGCAAAATATTATTATAGTTATATTATAATATTTTATTATAATATTTTACATCGCTACCCAAAAAATTCGATGTTTCGCCATTTAAAATTGTCCCTCATCAGGCGATGTTAGATAACTTATCTAACATCGCTTGATGAGGGAAAATATATATATATGTGTGTGTGTGTGTGTGTGTGTGTGTGTGTGTGTGTGTGTGTTTGTGTGTTTGTGTGTGTGTGTGTATATATATATATA
Source organism: Acanthosepion pharaonis (assembly GCA_903632075.3). Taxonomy (NCBI): domain Eukaryota; kingdom Metazoa; phylum Mollusca; class Cephalopoda; order Sepiida; family Sepiidae; genus Acanthosepion; species Acanthosepion pharaonis. Next base: position 19,540 of record CAHIKZ030000552.1, read on the forward strand.
TATATATATATATATATATATATATATATATATATATATATATATATATTCCCATCTTGGCTTCTAGTCACTTCTAGTATAACAGTTTCTTTTCTCGCACTTCCGACCTGATAACTAGAATCTTCAAATATTTAAATGCAACGTCAATCGGCATCTTCTGTCTTCTTGAATCCCTTTCATCTTTTTTTTTTCTTTCCTCAATCCTCACTATTCTCTGTCCTTCTCTTTCACTTTTATCTCCTCTTCCTGTAACCTCCCGCACATTCCTGCCTTGCATGCAGAGAAATTATATATATATATATATATATATATATATATATATATATATATATAGAGAGAGAGAGAGAGAGAGAGAGAGAGAGGAGGAGGAAGGAGGAAGAGGCAAAAGAGGAAAAAAAATATGAATATATATATATATATATATATATATATATATATATATATATATATATATAACCAACTATACATAGATAAAAATTGCTAAAAGTAGATATGTAAATATAAAGATATAAGTGTACGTGCCGACAATGCAAAAGAGGAAATCATTACAAAAACATCGTTGGCGAGTGTTAATTGTTGAAGATGGCTGTATGAAAGTGTAGTTACATTATATGTGAGGAAAAACGCGGTCCTCGGGTTCAAAGGAAAAGTGGGTTTGGGTGATGGTCTATGGGATGAGGTGGTCGTGACGATAGGCTGCAGCGGTGGGAGACTAAGGCAGGTAGCAGGTATTTTGGGGTGTGAGGTAAACGAAGCAAAGGAATGCTGACAGCAACCGCGTCTAATGAGGGTCGTCATCAGAAAACTGCGATCATAATGGAAGGCTGTGATTGAAAGAAGATTAGGATTTGTAAGAGAGTGGACGCAAAGAAAGAAAGAAAGAAAGAAAGAAAGAAAGAAAGAAAGACATTGTAATAATAACAATGAACCAAATAAAAGAAAGAAAGAAAGAAAGAAAGAAAGAAAGAAAGAAAGAAAGAAAGAAAGAAAGAAAGAAAGAATGCATGGGACAAAATAGCGATGGCGAATAAAAGAAAGAAAGAAAGAAAGAAAGAAAGAAAGAAAGAAAGAAAGAAAGAAAGAAAGAAAGAAAGAATGCATGGGACAAAATAGCGATGGTTCGAATAAAAGAAAGAAAGAAAGAAAGAAAGAAAGAAAGAAAGAAAGAAAGAAAGAAAGGAGAATGGAAATAAAAAAATGGAAATAATAAAATGGAATTAGAGTTAAACGGTAAGGACTGAAGTTTAAATCAATATGGAATATTGGATCTAAAATAAAACGTGTGTTCTATGAACAAAGCTGTAGAATCAAGAAATGAAGGGCGGAAGAAAACAAGGAAGATGAAGGAGAGAGAAAAATCAGCAGAAACCACAACAAAAATAACAAAAGAAGAAGGAAAAGAAAAAAAATGGCTTCTTTGTCAAGACGAAAGGAGCCAAGAAAATGAATAAAAATTACTAAGGAGGGGGAAAATGTTTGTCAGGAACAAAAAAAAAACTCTCACTTCTTAACAAAAGCTTTGGTCGATTGATACTGGAACGATAATAGAGCTTAACTTTAATTAGAGAGCGTCGAAATTCTGACTTATTGACGCTCTACGGCAGTGATCGTGTTGCTGACGATGAAAAGAAACAGGTCAGCCAGTGAACGGAGCCCAAATTGAGTACACATTGACGCCCAGGACCAAATCATTACCTGCCTTTCTTGATGTTTCAGTTTCAGTTGTTGTTGTTGTTGTTGTTCTTGTTCTTCTTCTTCTTCTTCTTCTTCTTCTTCTTCTTCTTCTTCTTCTTTGTCCCCTTTTCGTTTTCTCTTTTTTGTTTTGATTCTTTTTTTCCTTCTTTTTTCCAAATCTCAATATTTCTCTGCTCTTTTCCAAACCTTTTTTTACTAGCCTACACCGCTTCCACGTCTTCCTCTTCCATCTTCTTCTTCTTCTTCTTCTTCTTCTTCTTCTTCTTCTTCTTCTTCTTCTTCTACGTTCTTTTTACGTTCTCTAACTTTTTCTTTCACTTTATTCCAAATATTCTTCTTTTTCCTCCTCCCCCTTTCACTGTTTCCTTAAAGTCCTTCCGCCCTTTTCTTACTTCTTCACTTTTCGTTTTAAACTTTCTTTTTAACAAATGGCTTACATTCTTTCTTCTTTCACTCATTCAAAACCTCGTTCTTTTATTCCTTCTTTCTTTCTATTTTGTATCTTACTCTGTCTTTCCCCCTTTTTTTTTTTCACCCGTATTTCTCTCTTTTGGAAGAAAAGTAACAAACGAAAATATATGAATGAGAAGGAAATAGAGGAGAAGGAAGAAAAGTAACTTCTTCTTTTCAACTTCTTTGTTTCTCATCTGATTCTGAGAGAAATCTATAATTTTTCTTTCTTTTTCTGTCTTTATTTCTCTTCCTATCTCGGGCTTTTATTTATTATCTTCTTCCTCAAAACGTCTTTCCTAGCTTCTTTTTTCTTTTCCTTATTTAAAAAAAATGTTTCCTTCTTCTTCGCCTGATTTCTTCTCTAATCTACTCCATTAATTCTACTTTCTCTTTCTTCTTCTTCTTCTTACACCTCTCCTAATTTCTTTTCATTGATACTTTCTTCTTCTTCTTCTTCTTCTTCTTCTTCTTCTTCTTCTTCTTCTTCTTCTTCTTACTCTTCTTCTTCTTTTTCTTCTTCTTTTTCTTCTTCTTCGTCATTCTTGTTACATTTCTTCAACATGTCTAATTCCTTCTCATTCATCCTTTCTTCTTCTTCTTCTTCTTCTTCTTCTTTTTTCTTCCTCTTACTCTTCTTCTTCTTTTTCTTTTTCTTCTTTTTCTTCTTCTTCTTTTTCTTCTTCTTCTTCTTCTTCTTCGTCATTCCTGTTACATTTCTTCAACTTTTCTAATTCATTCTCATTCATCCTTTCTTCTTCTTCTTCTTCTTCTTCTTTTTCTTCTTCCTCTTACTGTTCTTCTTCTTCTTCTTCTTAATCACTTCTTCTTTTTCTTCTTCTTCTTACTCTTCTTCTTCTTTTTCTCCCTCATCTTCTTTTTCTTCTTCTTCGTCATTCTTGTTACATTTCTTCAACATGTCTAATTCCTTCTCATTCATCCTTTCTTCTTCTTCTTCTTCTTCTTTTTTCCTTTTTCTTCTTCCTCTTACTCTTCTTTTTCTTTTTCTTCTTTTTCTTCTTTTTCTTCTTCTTCTTTTTCTTCTTCTTCTTCTTCGTCATTCCTGTTACATTTCTTCAACTTTTCTAATTCCTTCTCATTCATCCTTTCTTCTTCTTCTTCTTCTTCTTCTTCTTCTTCTTCTTTTTCTTCTTCCTCTTACTGTTCTTTTTATTCTTCTTCTTTTTCTTCTTCTTCTTACTTTTCTTCTTCTTTTTCTCCCTCATCTTCTTTTTCTTCTTCTTCGTCATTCTTGTTACATTTCTTCAACTTTTCTTATTCCTTCTCATTCATCCTTTCTTCTTCTTTTTAACAGAACGTAAAACTGAAAGAAAGCCATTAAACAAATCATTTTTCAGTAAACAAGTTGACTGTTCGTCGCACTCGTTCCTCTGCATGCTTCTACGCCAATATCAAACCAACAACATCGCAATCTTCCTCATACCCAACCCTACGCTACCCATCCACAATCCACCACCATCACCACCTAAAAAAAAAAAAAAAAAAAAACAATAACAGCTTGCACTCGGGGCCATATTGTCTCTCATTCTGATCGACCGAGGCCCTCACCGTCATTTTTCTTTCATTAAATAAGTCTATCGTTTTACTTCGAAGCCCGAACGTAAGATGAGTTCAGACGAGGCCTTGTACTGGATAACAAAGCCACTTATTGTGTCGATTTAATTTTTATTGAAAAACTACTTACAATACCGTAACGAGCAAACAACGAGCAAAATGTGTATCGTTGTGTGAATCAGAATTGTTTATCTTGTGGATAGCTACAAATCTTGATTCCATTGAATGACTCAAGATTATATGCTAAACCGGAAGTAGACTTGCTAATTATTGATATTCTTATTTTGATTTCTGTTGGATATTCATTTCCTTCCAGATCCCCACCAGAGAATTAAGGTCAAGAATAGCATTATTATATTTCCCACTGTTCATTTTTCTAAAAAGAAGAAACAGGCAACCTAAGCCTACACGCATTTTACAAAGATAACGTCCTTCATAAGGTGTGAGCTTCACTTCTGAGTACATTTCTTGGACAGGTTTAACCTTCCTTTATTCTTGTTTGTTTGTTTTTTATCCACTCTGCATTAAGATTATATTCCTTTGGGTTGCTCCAAATATTCTCTCAAAATGTTTGCACTTCTTCAATATATGGTGGCTTGTTGACTTCTTTATTATTATTACCGTTATTGTTATTATTATTATTATTATCATTATTATTATTATTATTACATCATTATTATTATTATTATTATTATTATTATGCAGGAAAACTGAATGCATGGTTGTTAGCAAAAAGGAACAGCCCAAAATGCAAATTGCAAATTGGAAAATACCGAAATCAAATAGGCGCAAAAATTTAGATATCTTGGAAGTGTACACTATTTACATTATTCGGACTTTATCGCTATGTTTATCACAACGTTTCGGCCGTTGTACGCTCCGGACTTCTTCAGGTGGTTGGAATGTCGAATTGAACTCTTTATTGCGCTCCATGGGGTAGACTGTTCCAGTTCCACGTGCCATGCCAAATGGATGTCAGTTATCACCTGTTAAGTTCTCCACTGCATTAACCAGATATTGAACTCACACCCTTTGGGTAATGTCAATGGATCTAACTAACACCATTATCTACTGTGCCATGTGTCCTTGAGGACATCTGTGTATAAATTTCTGGGTCTTCAACAACCATTTTTTACTAGTGCTCATATTGCAATTTTTGCTGTTATCTTTGCATGTTTTTTTACCAGAGCAATTTTTTTTGTTATTATTGCTTTTCTCTGGCATTCCTTATTACTGGTTCCCATATTGTATTCATTTCTATGCTTGGTCGGCTCAGGAGATTTTTGCGACCGAGCATATCTTGGAAGCGTATTAACAGAGGATGGAAATTCGAAAGGCGCATTGGGTTAGCGAAAAATGCCTTCCAAAAGCTGAGCAAAATATTAGGAAATGTTAGAAACAAAGATAAGAATACGTAACTATTATATAGCATCAGTTCTTCTACATGGCAATGAATGCTGCACAATCTCATCACAGATGTAGAATAGGCTTGAAGCAACAGAAATGTAGTTATACAGAAGGATGCTGGGAATACCATGGACCGAAGTTGTGAGCAGCAAGGAATTTCTAGAGATAATGGCTAGAAAAAGGACACATACTTAACATCAGGAAGCTACAGTTGAAATATCTGGGTCACATAAAGAGGAAAGAGGACTTGGAAATTTTGATACTCACAGGAGAGATTGAATATAATAGAGCCAGAAGAAAGCACCACAAAAAGACGAAAATTATTAAAAGCTACAAAGAACCGGAAATTGTGGCGAGCCATGATCGCCAAAGTCTTGAAGGTACATGGCACTTAGATGAAGAAGGCTTGAGAGAAAAACAGTCTTCACAACCGCTTCCACTTTTCGCAGTATTCAAAAGTACTAAATAGAATTCGTCTTAGAAAATTAAAAAAAGAATGAATATTCTCTACTTTGCGATATTACCCGACGATCAATCAATGTTGTCTTGTTGAATAATTTGAAAGAAGAAGAAAGTAAAAATGAGAAGGAAGTAGGAGGAGGTTGGAAAAAGTAACAGAGAAGAAAGAAAACTAAGAGGAGGAAGAAGAATGTGTAAAAGAGAAGAAGAAGACACGGAAGAAGAAGAAGACTCGGAAGAAGAAGAAGACTCGGAAGAAGAGGAAGAAGAAAAAGACTCGGAAGAAGAAGAAGACTCGGAAGAAGAAGAAGAAGACTCGGAAGAAGACTCGGAAGAAGAAGAAGAAGACTCGGAAGAAGACTCGGAAGAAGAAGAAGAAGAAGAAGAAGAAGAAGAAGAAGAAGAAGAAGAAGAAGAAGACTCGGAAGAAGACTCGGAAGAAGACTCGGAAGAAGGAGAAGAAGAAGAAGACTCGGAAGAAGAAGAAGAAGAAGAAGAAGAAGAAGAAGAAGAAGAAGACTCGGAAGAAGAAGAAGAAGAAGAAGAAGAAGAAGAAGAAGAAGAAGAAGTAGTTTTCTCAGGCGATGGTAGATAAATTGTGATAAAAATGATTTATTAGGGAAATTAAAAAAACAAATCGTTACCTCCTTTCTGAAGTTTAAGTGGGGAAGCATAATCTTCGAATTAAAAATGTCTAGATTAACCAATGAACGTCAGATCTACGCTAAAACATAAAAATAAGTTCAGTGGTGGAGGTGGGTGGATTATTTTTACATGTCAAGAAAATTGAATCTTAGTGACGTCATCCAACGATACTAGGGAACATTTCAGTGACAAACGTATTATGGATGTATCCAAGTATGATTTGCCGATTTGTTAAAGTAGACATAAAGTTATCAGAAACAATTTTTTTAGAAAAACTTTCCTATACTTAGGAAGCTTCTTAAAGAGGACAATAGGTAAAATTAAAAATGTGGAAACATCTGTATACGTTGCTAATTATCCTGAATAGACAGCAATATTAAAGTTGAATAAATGAAGGTGGTGTGGAACATTATATACTAATAAAATAATGGCTATACAATTATAATACGTAATTATTTATGAAAAAAGAAATTAACTGTATTTTAAGGTAAAAGGTAGACAATGCCAGCATAACACCGTTAATTCATTTCTTTGGTTTAACAGATCTTTATAATTAGAAAACTTTATAATATGCATTTTTTCTTGTAAACGTAGGAAACATGGATCTCATAAGGATTTACAAGTTCTAGTTATATTTAATATTTTCCATTTTACCGTAGGAGTTTTGTGAACTTCTTTTAAGTGCCAAAAATATTTAGAAACGAACGTTCTATTAAGGTACGCATTGTTGTTGAAAGATATGTGTTGATACCAGCTTGTTTTAAAGGAATTTTTGGTACTAGCGATATAAAAATTTTTAACAGTTGGATTTTCTCTAGATAAAATAGTACTTAGGTAAAGAAGGGAATCTGTTTGACACCTATTTTGTAATGGAGAGTCGTTAGGATTTCTACAATTACAGAAGTTGGTATCATTATTGTTTGTTGCTTTGGAAAGGCTATTTAGGTTTAAGTGTTGATTTAAAATTTTATTATTGTGTTTTTTAATATTTTTTCCAGCTTATCAGTATAACTATAGCTTAATTTCAGTGTATTTTTATTTAAAAAATCTTATAAGAGGATTATTTCTGGAGAAGTGTTTCTGAATTAAATTGAGAAATTTCTGTCTTAACTTAGTAGTAACCATTTGGTTAAATGGGGGGGGGGTACCAAATGATTTTTCTGTTTCTATTTTTTCTTACTAGCACTGTTATGATTGCTATCTATAATGTCAGTGCACTTATAGCCACTATTTTTAAGGCATTGTTGTAAAATTTGCCTTGTTTATAAAATACACTTCACTGGAAAAGTTATAAATAATTCTATGTTCTATGGAGGAGGGCATGTGTTTTTATTATGGATGGAGGGAGATTTGAATTTGGGTGTATATATAATGGATTTGCATTAATTTTCATGTAGGGTTGGTATGTATTATTGACTAAGTCTAGTGTTACATCGAGGAAATCTACATTTTTAAATTTGTGTTGATTTTAACTTTTAGGTTTAGACTTTTAAATTCCTTATGTATTAATTTCCAGATTTTGTCAGTTTTAATTTTTGTAGAAATTTTCACCACCATAAGGCCGTTATCTCTATATAAACCTATGTCTTCTATGTTGATATCATGGTGGGCACTAAGGTTATATAAAATGAATAAACCAACAAGGTCGGAAGACTCGGCCATGTCTAACGACTCCATTGCAATATCAAATTGGTCAACTGGATTATTTTTTATCCATTGTTCTGTGTTATGGATAAGGACAGATTTTCTAGAGTTCATAATAATGTCCAGCTCCTTGTTTAAATGATTGAAGTACTCGGTGTCGAATTCCAAAGCCATTGTAAAGAGATTGAGAGGTAGTAATCCACAATATCAAACTGGATCAATAAAAAATTAGTTTTATCATTTATATTATTAAACCAATTGATGACATCAGTAACATTTATCCATTGTAGCAGTCCAAGGCACTTTTTAATCAGCTTGTTGACTCTATCGAGGATAATCTTGCTAATTTTACCAATTTCTGGCCTAGTAGGGTTGATGATTCTGATGGGAAGATTAGCTTCAAGATTTGGTTTATGGTCCTTGTTTATTATATATGATTCTTAGTACTGCAACATGATACTGTTTGTGTAGCGATATAAAATGTTTTTTTTTTTTTTTAATAATATATAATATATATATATATATATATATATATATATATATATATATATATATATATATATATATATATATATATATATATACTATGTATGAAAGTTTAATTCTCCGAATGTCCGTAGATAGTAACTAGCGTAATCAGTCAGGGAAATCATTTGTACCTGTTTATGTTCCGAGTTTTTCAGACTAAGATGAGATAAGTCATTCGTTGGCGAGCAGTAGAGGAAGTTGTGAGTGTGCATGTTATAGAGCTGGCGAAAAATGAATTAAAAGGATTGGAAGTAGCTGATCTATGTCAATTTTTTGTCAAAGTTCTATTAGAAATAGCTTATTATGAACATGCTACGATGAAATTGTGTGTTACATTTTTCTGAATCAACCCTCCTGCTTTTTTTCTATTTCCCTCTATCTACTCTAAGTGTTAATTCTATTCTCGTTTAATCTCAGATTTTTATTTTGTTCATATTTTATTTTCTTGATTTATTCTATTCTTCAATTCTTCTACTTTTCTAATTCCATTCCTCCAATATGTTTTTTTTATTCCAACTCTATTTAATCTATTCTAATCTTATTCTGTTATTCTTTCTTTATTCTTCCTCGTTTCTAGTCAAGATACTTCACTGATGGCCCGTTTCATATTCGCAATTCACCCATTACATACCCATCTTTTCTCTCTCTTTTTCCTATCTCATAGCGTCTCGCAATTCCTTCCTTCCAGCCTTCAAATTATTTTAATTGCAATATCATTTGCAATCGTTTTTCTAGAAAGAAAAATAAAGGCCCCATTATTTATCATTTTTTTCCCTCTTTTCAATGAATACGTGGGTGTTTTCCCAAACTCCACCCCCACCAACAGATTTTGCGCCGTTAGTCATCGAAATAAAAGTCATCCTCCATTTTGCTATTTGTCGCCTGCCGCAATTGCACGCCGCAAGCCACGTGACCATTGTTTCCGGAAAAGAAAGTGTCAAATGAAAACCAACTTTGGCGCACAATGCTTTTTTGTTCAAGCCACGCGCCGTCAGTGCTCGCAAGCTGTTATCAGTTTTTAGATATTTATTTTATTGACTGAGATTTAGTTTTTGAATGCCCCATTATTTAAAACAACATCTCTCTTTTATTTTTTCCCCTATCACATTATTCCTCTTTTCAATGAATACATGGTTTTTTCCCTCAATTCCTTTTCTCTCTCCCCCATCACATTATTCCCTCCTCTCCCCCCCCATCAGATTTTTCCCGCTCTCTAGTCATCGAAATCCCTCTCATCTATCCATTATTCCCTTTGTCTCCTCTCTCCCCTATCACATTATTTCCTCTCTCTCTCAAGCCACGTGACCATTGTTTCATTATTCCCCTCTCCTCTCTCCCTCAAATCACAAACCATTCCCTTTCCCGCATCACATTATATTTTTTTTCCCTCTTCCCTCCATCACATTACGCTTTCCAGTGCTCCCAATCACTGTTATTCCTTCCCCTCTTTAGATCATTTATTTTTATTGACTGATTATTCCCTATCACATCCTCTCTCTCCCTTTTCTCTGATCACATTATTCCCTTTTCCCTCTGCTATCACATTATCTCTCTAAAACATTACATCTCTCCCTCTATTTATTCCCTTTCCTCTCTCTCTCCCTCCCTATCACATTTCCTTCCCTCTCCCTCTATCACATTATTCCCTTTCCTCTCTCTCCCCCTATCACATTATTCCCTTTCCTCTCTCTCTCCCCCATCACATTATTCCTTCCTCTCTCTCCCTCATCACATTATTCCCTTCCCTCTCTTCCCTATCACTCTCTCTCCCTCTATCACATTATTCCTCTCTCCCCTATCACATTATTCCCTTCCCTCTCTCTCCCTCTATCACATTATTCCCTTCTCTCTCTCTCCCATTATTCCCCCCTCTCTCTCCTCTCATCACATTATTCTCTCTCTCCCTCTATCCATTATTCTCTCTCTCTCCCCTCTATCATTATTCCCTTTCTCTCTCTCTCTATCACATTATTCCCCCCTCTCTCTCTCTCTCTATCACATTATTATTCTCTCTCCCCCTCACATTATTATTCTCTCCCTCTATCACATTATTCCCTTTCCTCTCTCTCTCCCTCTATCACATTATTCCTTCCTCTCTCTCCCTCCCTATCACATTATTCCCTTTCCTCTCTCTCTCCCTCTATCACATTATTCCCTTTCCTCTCTCATCACATTATTCCCTTTCCCCCATCACATTATTCCCTCCTCTCTCTCTCCCTCTATCACATTATTCCCTTTCCTCTCTCTCTCCCTCTATCACATTATTCCCTCTCTCTCTCCCTCTATCACATTATTCCCTTTCCCTCTCTCTCCCTCTATCACATTATTCCCTTTCCTCTCTCTCTCCCTCTATCACATTATTCCCTTTCTCTCTCTCCCTCTATCACATTATTCCCTTTCCTCTCTCTCCTATCACATTATTCCTCTCTCTATCACATTATTCCCTTTCCTCTCTCTCTCCCTCTATCACATTATTCCTCTCCTCTCTCTCCCTCTATCACATTATTCCCTTCCCCTCTCTTCCCCTATCACATTATTCCCTTCACATTATTCCCTTTCTCTCTCTCTATCACATTATTCCTTCCTCTCTCATCACATTATTCCCCTCCCTCTACATTATTCCCTTTCCTCTCTCTCTCCCTCATCACATTATTCCCTCTTCCTCTATCATTATTCCTTTCCCTCTCTCCCTCTATCACATTATTCTTTTCTCTTTCCCTCTATCTCCTTCCCTCTCTCTCCCTCTATTTCTCTCTCTCCTCTATCACATTATTCCTTCCCTCTCTCTCCCCATCACATTATTCCCTCTCTCCAGTCTGTATCATTATTCCTCTCTATCTATCTATCCCTTTATCTATCTATCTATCTTTTCCTATCTATCTATCTATCTATCATTATCTCTCTCTCTCCCTCTATCACATTATTCCCTTCCCTCTCTCCCTCTATTCCTCTCTCTATCTATCTATCTATCCATCTATCTATCTCTGTTCTATTTTGTTCCCTGTATCTATCTCCAGTCTGTTCTATCTATCTATCTATCTATCTATCTATTATCTATCTATTTGAATATCTATCTATCTATCTATCTATCTATCTATCTATCTATCTATCTTATTCTTATTCTATTATCTATATCTATCTATCTATCTTATTCTTTGAATATCTATCTATCTATCTATCTTATTCTTTGAATATCTATCTATCTATCTATCTATCTATCCCAGTCTCTTCATTCTATCTATCTATCTATCTAGACTGATTTCAGTGTCGAAGAAAATTAAACAGGGATAGCAACACCAACAGATGTATAACCGCTAACCGTAAGCCTAACACACTAAAATAATGTTTATATTAATAAGAAATACTATAGTTTACGAAAATCCCCTAAAATAAACTCATATCATTATATGTAATTATATATCGAGCTAGCTAATTCAGCGTTAGTAGATCTCAACTTGTTTCAGTCTATCTGAGTTTAATATATTATGTATTTAGATGCGCTCATGTCATATCTATCTATCTATCTATCTATCTATCTATCTATCGCAATCTGTTCACATCTATCTATCTATCTATCTATCTATCTATCTATCTATCTATCTATCGCAGTCTGTTCACAACTATCTATTTATCTTTTGCAGTGTGTTCACATCGATCTTTCTAGCTCGGTTTGTAAATATCTATCTATCTATCTGTCTGTCTATCTATCTATCTCATTCTGTACATATCAATCTATCTCATTCTGTACATTATCTATCACAGTCAGTTCACATATATCTACCTATCTATCTATTACTATATCGCAATCTGTTCACATTTATCTATCACCGTCTGTTCACATCTATCTATCTATTGCAGTCTGTACATATCTATCTATCTATCTATCTATCTATCTATCTATCTATCTATCTACCGCAGTCTGTTCAAAGTTTTATAACTATCAGCGTTTGTTCACATCTATAAATCTATCTCTCCATCTATCTATCTTATTGATGTGGGGCCAAAGTCGGGACCACAAAAGGAAAACACGGAACACGGATTAGATGTAAGAAAGATATATTAACAGCAGGTTACAGATATAGTGTAAGCGGAGCTTACTATATGTTAGTGTCCAATACTGGTAGTCATACGCGGCTCTCTCCGACTCTCTGTGTCTAGAGTGTTGTGTTGCATACATAAGTTTATAGTAGTTCCAACGAGAGAAAAGTGTGTATAATAAAAAGAAGAGAGAAACCAGAAACGTTTTTAGTTGTAATGCGGATTTTTTTTTAAATATATGTTTTATTTTCCATAATTTTGCTACACGTGTTTCCGGTCTCGCGATCTTCATTAGGCATAGAGTGGATATTTCGACATATTATTAAAAGGAATTAATTTTTCTTATGCTTTTCGATGTTACATATTCTCGATGTTAGACATTCTCTTTACCCAAATGTCTTACTTGAACTGACAGTGAAAAAGTTCTGCGTGAAGGGTAATAAAACAATTAAGATTGGTCCGAGAAAGGGTGAGAAAGATATCTATAGTCTTATCTTTTAATAACGTCTCTGTGTTCTTAGATCTATTTCCATTTTTGTGTGTGTGTGTGGTTTTGTCATCATATGTATCCATACATATATTCCCTCTTCATATATACATACTGTCTTATTATAAGTAATTAGTATACACATACATACATACACATATATATCCATATATACATACATACATACACACAGATATATATCCATATATACATACATACACACACACACACACTTCGCATGTTGTGTAGGGTTTGCACGCGTGCCTCTCTGACTCTCAGTGTCTCTCAGTATAGAGTGTTGTTTCGCATACTTAATATAGACCTGGAAGAGTCTATTGTGTAGGTAGTTACGGTCTCACAATACCCACCTTCCAAGAGTTTTCTTTTTGAAAAGGAGAGAAAAAATTAAACTTTTAATACTTTTTCCTCTTTGGATATACGTCGAGCGGTTGAGTAAATTTCCTTTTCCTTCCTGAACGTCCCACTTCAGGAGAGACTTGGGGGCATGTCGAGATCGAACTAAAGATCTTGATGCGTGAGCCACAGCTTTTCTCGAACCATCTGGCAGTTTATGTAAAATGCAAGCACCAATGCCGTACGAGCTTGCATCACTTGCGACTATGATGTCGAGACTAGAGTCGTCATGGGTAAAGAGAGGTCTGAAGTAAGAGTTTTCTTGATCTTCTCGAATGCGTCTTGGCATTCCGGGGTCCATGACCATGGTTTGTCCTTTTTTAAAAGTTGGTTGAGAGGCCCTCTCAAATTTTGCATGTTCTTAATGAACCCTTGGTAAAAGTTAGCTAGGCCGAGGAAGCTTTGTAACGCTTGAACGTTATCTGGGGCTGGCATGTTTCTGATCGCGTTGGCTCTTTCTGGATCCGGCCGACGACCGTCTTTATTTATGACGTGCCCTAAGTAAGAAAAAGTATGGTAACAAAAAGTCACACTTTTCCTCCTTAACTTTAAATCCGTATTCTTGTATCTTTTCGAATACGTTTATTATATGGTTCCGGTGCTCTGTCGTAGTTTTACTAGTAACCAGTATATCATCCAAATAGGCTGTTGCGTAGTCAATGTCACCCATCATGGTGTCCATGATCTGCTGGAAAATTGCAGGCGCAACCTTTACTCCAAAAGCCAGTCTATTGTATTTGTACAACCCTCTATGGTTGTTTATGCAGAGCACTTTGGAACTTTCTTCTTCCACCTCTATCTGAAGGTATGCGTCCGAGAGGTCAAGTTTAATAAAAAATTTTCCACCATTGAGTTTATTGAAAATTTCTTCAGGGCTTGGGAGAGGATAGTGGTGATCTTGCAAAGCGTCGTTTAAACCTGCGGAAAAATCTGCGCATACTCGTATTTGATTGGACTTCTTTTTCACGTAAACCGTAGGTGCTGCCCACTCGCTGAAATTTGTTTTTGACAGAATACCTGCTTGTTCGAGTCTATCTAACTCTTTGTTGATTTGCTCTAGAGCAGCGAAAGGGACATTTCGTTTCTTTTTGAATACCGGTTGTGCACCGTCCTTCACCTTGAATTTAGCTTTCATGTTAGTACATTTCCCAAGGCCGCCAGAAAAAACCTGGGGAAATTGTTGTTTAAATTCCTTTTTGAGATTTACCAAATTGGACGCTGTACTTTGTATCTTGCGACAAAATGTACTCATTGGGCAAACCCAAAGATTGAATTTTTCTATCCAATCTGTTCCAAATAAGTTATCTGAAGTTTTCAATACGTAGGCTTTGAGCTTTTTGGTAACACTATTTAGTTTTACTGTAAGTATTACCTCACCTAATATGTTAATCTTTTCGCCAGTTACGGATTTTGCTGTTTTATCCGTTTTTAATAATGTCGGCTTGTTTAATTTTCGCCAAGTACGCCAGTTAATGGTTGAAAGATCAGAACCCACGTCAAGCTGGTATTTAATGGACTTATTGAAAATATCCACAGTTACATATTTTCTTAAATTCCTATCGGCAATATCGTCAGATTCAGCTTGCCTAATTTTATTTTTGGGTTTTCTCGTTCTGTTGGCGTACCAGCACGAAGTTAAAGTATGCCCACTTTTATTGCAATTTTTGCAATATTTTTTGTTCTTAACTGGACAGAATTTCATCCAATGTCATTTACCACAATGGTAACATGGTCCGGGCGGTTTCTTTAACCTATTTGAGTTTTGGTTTAAAATCATTACAGAGCTTGTTTACCGATGCTGCAAACGTTAGAAAATCTTGCTGGTTGTTTTTGACTTTGTTCAGGCATTTCCAACGTTTGTGAAACAAAGTTGTGTTAGGCCCGAATAGTTCCGATAGGAGCTTAATAGTCTCTGAAAAATCCAAGTCAGTGGTTTTCTTGGGTAGTATGAAGTCTACGAACCTACTATGTTCTGTAGTTTCCAGTTTTCTCAATAATAGACGTACCAATTTTTTACTGGTCCATTGTTCACAGTCTACGTTGAAAATATCTTCGTAGCGCCTGTAAAAAGACTCGAACGTTTTGTCGTTTTCTGGTACGTATTCAAATGTTTCCATTGAATTGTAGATTGTACTCTGGGAGAATATTGTATCTTTTTCAGAGTTTGAGCCTTTTAATGCATTTACGAGTAATTCTTTAAGTTGTTTCTGCTGTAGTTCAGCATTCTGAAGCGTAATTTTTTGGTATTCCATTTCTTGTTTATGTAATTCCAAAAATAGTTGTTGTTGTCTTTCTTCTGATTTTTGTTGCTGATCCAAATTTACTTTTAGCATTTGGGCAATTACTTTTTGAAAATCTTTCATATTTAGACAAACAAAAATGACAGCGATTTTTTGTTGTTTTGAAACCCGTGTACCAAGGGGAGGTACACAAAAAATCTTGATAGTTTTTTGTTTTCTTTTACACAAAAAAAAATATAGACAGACAATTAGTTAAACTAAACTAATTATGTGTTTAGCTTTTTTGATATTCTGTGGTTCCGTTAATTTTAACGTAATTGTATAAATTTTCACCACAGTTATATATATATTATATATATATATATATATATATATATATATATATATATATATATATTATAGAGGTGCAAAAGAGAAAACTCACCTCAGTGAATTTGAGGGGAGAATAATTATATGCACGAGTTCAACTCAGTTACATAAAAAATAATTTTTTTCGAAAACTTGAGTACAATGGTAGTACTTCGCTCTTATGTTGTCAGTTCGTATTAAGAACAAAACTGATTTTTTTTCTGTGTGTGGGTGTGTAAGAAATCGTTCTCGTAATGTTATTCGGACAGACTTTAATATTCCGTTGATGTCGAATCGCTAGTTCGTCACTGATGTTTGGTATTGGAATATATATTATTATTTTTATATATATAGACGCTGGGTGCTGCGTTTAAATCGCTAATGTAGTAATACCAGCTGAATTTCTCGTTCAACACTGCTGTGGGAACGCGTGGAGTTTCTGTATATTTTTCGAGTACTCTGTCGCTGTTGATATGGTGAGAACGAAATTCTCGAATCTTCCTGTCGCCACTGATGTGGGACTGGTAAGGTATAACGGTTTTCGACGTGAATGCGTTTCTCGAATTCTTCGTCGACACTGATGTGGGGCCAAAGTCGGGACCACAGAAGGAAAACACGGATTAGATATAAGAAAGATATATTAACAACAGGTTACAGAGATAGGGTAAGCTTAGCTTACTATATGTTAGTGTCCAATACTGGTAGTCGTACGCGGCTCTCTCCGACTCTCTGTGTCTAGAGTGTTGTGTCGCATACATAAGTTTATAGTAGTTTCAACGAGAGAAAAGTGTGTATAATAAAAAGAAGAGAGAAACCAGAAACGTTTTTGGTTGTAATGTGGATTTTTTTTTAAATATATGTTTTATTTTCCATAATTTTGCTACACGTGTTTCCGGTCTCGCGATCTTCATTAGGCATAGAGTGGATATTTTGACATATTATTAAAAGGAATTAATTTTTCTTATGCTTTTCGATGTTACATATTCTCGATGTTAGACATTCTCTTTACCCAAATGTCTTACTTGAACTGACAGTGAAAAAGTTCTGCGTGAAGGGTAATAAAACAATTAAGATTGGTCCGAGAAAGGGTGAGAAAGATATCTATAGTCTTATCTTTTAATAACGTCTCTGTGTTCTTAGATCTATTTCCATTTTCGTGTGTGTGTGTGTGTGTGGTTTTGTCATCATATGTATCCATACGTATATTCCCTCTTCATATATACATACTGTCTTATTATAAGTAATTAGTATACACTTACATACATACACATATATATCCATATATACATACATACATACACATATATATCCATATATACATACATACACACAGGTATATATCCATATATACATACATACACACACACTTCGCATGTTGTGTAGGGTTTGCGCGCGTGTCTGTGAGCAGTCTATTGTTTTTGTCAATATATGTGTACATATTCGTTCTACACACACACCTGCGTGTGAGTTTGTGCGCATGGATGCTAGTGGTTTGACCACTGTATTTGGCCATTATGTGTGCATGTTGCGTGCTTTTGTGTGTGGGGTTATGACCTATTTAGTGCTGGTTTAAATTTGTTTACGAAGTTTTTTTCTTCTATTTGTAGTTAAGAATAATTGTCTGTTTGGTATATTGGCATAATTTTAAATTAACCATGGTTACATTTATAGATATGTTGTGATACAAAGACTTTTCGCTTGCCTGGTAATTTTATGTTGCTTTTGTGTAAGGAGACCCTGTTGTTTAGTTTTTGGCTGATACCTATATATGATTTCTTGCATTTTGTGAATTTGAGTACATAAATCACATTTTTGGAGTTGCAGTTTAAGTTTTTATTTATACTAAATGTCGTTTTGGAGTTTTCAAAAGTGTAGGAGTTTCCTTCTATAATGATGTCACAAACCACACATCTTTTTTGTTGCATTTTGTGACTCCCTGCATTGTGTGTTGACTAAATTTGGATGAGGTTAACATGTGTTTTAGGTTTTTAGAATGGCGTTTGCTTTTAATTATCTCTGTCCTTTTTAGTATATTTTTTCATTTTGTAAATCTTGTTAAGTAGGTCTAGATTTTTTGTAATTTCTGTAAATAGTTCTGGATTGTTCTTATTGTATGTTGAGACATATGCTAGAGTTTGTTCGACGTTACGTTTTTTGGGATTTCGTAGTTCGTCTAAAGGTTTTTTTTTTTTTTGCGAGTTCAAAAACTTTGTTTATTAGTGTTGTAGGGGTAGAACAGTTTTTTTTTTTAGAGTTTTTATGTATTTATATATATATATATATTAAATAGGTTTTAAATACGGTTCTTCTACAGGCCAGGTTTTTGGAGGTTTGTTTGTAACGGGGAATTTAGATTATGAGGAAAAAGAAAAAAAAAAAAAGAAAAAAGAAAAAGAAAAAAAAAAAAAAAGTCACAAGCGGTTAGTAACAAAACCCTAAACGGGCTATAGAATAGGGATGGATTTCAGTGGCAGCATTTTTTGGGTCCAATGGCTCCCTTCTAGAAATGAAGATATTGTTCATAATGTATATATATATATATATATATATATATATATATATCTATATATATATATATATATATATATATATATATATATATATATATATATATATATATATATATATATATTTATATATATATATATATATATATATATATACGATACATATATATATATATCGCATTTTGTTTACATTTTACTATCTATCTCGATCTGTGCATATCTGCCTATCTATCTATGTACACATCTACCCATCTCAATCTGTACATATATATATATATATATATATATGAAGAAATATAGTCATAAGATGTGCTATATTTATAGGATAAAGTGCTCAATATCAGAGATAGAGCGTATGTAAATATAAAAATGAACAAAGAAGTCAACACTTAGAAGCGACAGTCTGTTTCATGCTATATGCAATCGTCAGGTCAGATTTATATATATATATATATATATATATATATATATATGTACAGATTGAGATAGGAACTTAAAATAAATAGCCAAAATTTGTCTATATTATTTAATGAAACATGCATTAATTATATATATATATATATATATATATATATATATATATATATATATATATATATATATACACTATCTGTATATATAGGTGTACACTGAGGTGAATCCCGAGTAGCGAATGTCAATTTGATATTTGAACGCAATCTTCTTGCCATGTATGTAGCGTGATGACTCGACTATTTACATATTCTGGTCAATGAGGCAATATGGGTAGTAAGATCAGGTATTTCCGGTTTGTTGCATTCTCGTATTGGGTAGGCAATAACGATTATATTTCAAATCTTAGGAATAATTGTGGATCACAATTGATTTATTTGTATCGTGTTGTTTGTTCAGCTTTAACTTTTATTTTTTTTATTCATTGCTTAGATTATTTTCTATTTACTAATTAATTATTTACTTGCATTATTGACATTACTCGAACTGATATCCCCATCTTCTTTGCCTTATTCACAACGCTTCGACGGTTTTATGATCCGGCCTTCTTCAGGTGATTGGGATTTCAAACCGAACCCTTTATTTTTAGTTTTGGTTCACCACTGCTGTGGCCTGTTATCGAACTCACAACTTTTGGGGTCTAGTCACTGGATCTAACCGTCTTTATCCACTTAGGCTATGTTTCTTAGTATGAAATATTAAAAAGATCGAATGTTTGCTTTAATTTCGGATGGGCATTAGAACGGCTCCTGATAAGAGACAATGGATGTCTATTATATTTAATAATATATGTTTAAGTAATGAAATGCTGCCCCAATACAAAATATATATATATATATATATATATATATATATATATAAGGTTATCCCATAAGTTCTGTCCGAATTTTGAATAAAGAAAGCAAATGCCCAAATGTTACATTTAATTACAGATTCAATCAACAATGTATTTTTCCTGATTATCTATGACTTCCTTCCATCTATTAACAAGCTTACAAATTCCATTACTGTAAAATTCTTTTGGCTTTCATTCGAAGAACTCATAAATGTCAGTTTTAACCTCTTTGTGTGCTACAAAAGCTGTTTCTTCCAAATGATTCTGTAAGCTACGAAACAAATGTTAGTCTGAAGGAACAAAATCGGGAGAATAAGGTGAATGAGGAATTTTCTCCCAACCAAGTTCTTCGATCTTTTGTGATTCTTGCTGTGTGGGGTCGCATATTGTCCTGATGAAACATCACCTCTTTTTGATTCACTAGAGCAGGCCTTTTTCTTCCTCAAAGCTTGGTTTAAACGCTCTAATTGCTGACAGTATATTTGAGCATTAATTGTTGCATTAGGTGGTAAGAATTCAAAGTGGATTATTCCTTGGCGATCCAACCAGATTGAAAGAAGAACCTTTTGCCCATGAAGTTCCCTTTTCGGCTGTGGCTGGGGTCCTTCCCCTTTACCAAGCCACTGTCTAAGACGCTTAACATTTCGATAAAAGATCCATTTTTCTTCGCCAGTCATCCAAAAAAGGTGAAACAAGTTGGCGAGAATGGAGAGAAGAGCAGATGTCAACTCGGGATTTGAAGTTGATTTCTTTCAATTCATGAGGTAACCATTTTCCAAGTTTACGAACTTTTCCATGTTTACGAAGATGACTATGAACAGTTGCATGGTTTTAACTGAGAACCACTGCCACTTCCTCAACTGATAAAGCAGGATTTTCTTCAAGAGCTGCTTCAAGAAGCTTTTCATCAAACCCAACTGGACGCCCGGTTCGATCTTCATCTTCAAGGGTGAAATCTCCACCTCTGAATTTTGCAAACCATCTTCTGCAAGTTCTTTCATTCACACATTCTTCTCCATAAACTGAGTGAATGTTTTTAGCCGCTTCGGCTGCTGAGTTTCCTTTCTTGAACTCATAAAGCATTATGTGCCTCAAATGATTCTTGGGTACTTCCATGTTAGCAGGGTTTTAATCAAACAAAATTTAATTTTATCGTTCTCTGAAATAAAATTTGATCAGTTTAAATGCATCTAAACATAAAAATAATGTTCAGCTCCATTAGACATTATAAAATACTCTTTAAATTTCGTTCATTTTAACAAAAAGTTAAAATTCGGACAGAACTTATGGATGACCTGATATACATATATATATATATATATATATATATATATATATATATATATATATATATATATATATATATATATATATATATATATATATATATATATGTGTGTGTGTGTTTCCAGAAGGTACAGCCTTTTGGAGAGGACAGTAGCAGTCAGCTGGACAAACACAAACATATACAAACGAGAGTGTTACAGCAAGAATGTTCGGTCCGACTGTCAGAGCTGAATGCTGGAAGCTTCCATCTGTCCAAAAGGCAGTACCTGCCTCCTCTTTATAGCTGGGAGAGTCCATGCGTGCGTGGGTAAATTACCATGATAGATAGATAGATAGATAGATAGATAAAGCGTAAATAGAATGAGATAGATAGATAGATAGATAGATAGATAGATAGATAGATAGATAGATAGATAGATCATGAATAGAAGAAGAAAAAATAGATAGATAGGGCAATGGTGAATAGTATTAGCGAACTAGCGAGCTAGATTTTAAAATATTTATACAGGTGTATTTTTACAGGTGCATTTCTGTAATGTCCTAAAGGTAAAAAAAAATTAATAATAATAGTAATATAACCGTAAAGTGGTACTATTGAAGCAGAATTTCCAAAAACTGTTGAAACCGATTTAGCCGTTTTTTTTTTTCTTGATCTTGTTTCCATATTATGTTATGACTTTTCCTTCTTTTTTTAAATATTTCCTCTTATTTTAACAAGTTCGTTGTTATCCACACACACACACACACACACACACACACACATATATATATATATATATAAAAGTGAAAAGTCATCACTCAGAGACGACAGACTGTTTCATGCTAAATGCAATCATCAGGCCTAATAATTACATTTAGCATGAAACAGTCTGTCGCCTCTGAGTGTTGACTTCATGTACACTTTTATATTTATATCCGCTCTATCTCTGATACTGAGCACTTTGTCCCATAAATGTAGTACAATTTGAAACTATATTTCGTCATATATATTTGTGTGTGTGTGTGTGCGTGTGTTGTACACAAGGTGTCTCAATATTGACATAAATTAAAATGTGAATATCTGAATAATTACGTGTTTCAGGTAAAATTAATCCGGCTTCATATTGAAGAATATAAGTGATGTTGGGCCAAAGTTGGGACCACAGAAGTAAAACACGGAACACGGATTAGATGTAATAAAGATATATTAACAACAGGTTACAGAGATAGTGTAAGCGGAGCTTACTATATGTTAGTGTCCAATACTGGTAGTCGTACGCGGCTCTCACTGTCTCTCTGACTCTCAGTGTCTCTCAGTCTAGAGTGTTGTGTCGCATACTTAATATAGACCTTGAAGAGTCTATTGTGTAGGTAATTTCGGTCTCACAATACCCCCCTCTCCAAGAGATTTCTTTTTGAAAAGGAGAGAAAAAAAAACTGTTAATACTCATTCCTCTTGGGATTTACGTCGAGTGGTTGAGTAAATTTCCTTTTCCTTCCTGAGCGTCGCACTTCAGGAGAGACTTGGGGCTTGTCGAGATCGAACTAGAGATTTTGATGCGTGAGCCACAGCTTTTCGCGAACCATCTTGCAGTTTATGCAAAATGCAAGCACCAATGCCGTACGAGCTTGCATCACTTGCGACTATGATGTCGAGACTAGGGTCGTAATGGGTGAGGGAGAGGTCCAAAGTCAGAGTTTTTTTGATCTTCTCGAATGCGTCTTGGCATTCCGGGGTCCATGACCATGGTTTGTCCTTTTTTAAAAGTTAGTTGAGAGGCCCTCTCAAATTTTGCATGTTCTTAATGAACCCTTTGTAAAAGTTAGTTAGGCCGCAGAAGTTTTGTAACGCTTGAACGTTATCTGGGGCCGGCATATTTCTCATCGCGTTGGCTCGTATTTGATTGGACTTCTTTTTTACGTTGATCGTAGGTGCTGCCCACTCGCTGAAA